>JAAEAF010006503.1:0-91135 GCA_011037195.1 Triatoma infestans | reverse complement strand
TTACAGTCGGTATAGGAATTCTGATCTTGAACAGTTTACCGATGCCAATTTTAAAACTTCCATAGAAGTTATTGACGCTAGTTGCAATTTAATTCACTACTTCCGAAGAGTTTTTGCAAAACTTGTGAGCGAGATTGAAGAATTTGAAACTAGCGGATCAAACTGGAAATTGGATTCTATTGATAGCATTGTCATTAGAATAACTAAATATCAACCTTTAGGTGGAAGAGGTTACATCGCTTTACCAAAGGAAATAGTCGATAAACGGGCAATCATTAACATTTGCAATACTGATGATTTTTGCTTTAAATATGCCATCTTAAGCCGTCAGTTAAAGGAGACGCGTAGATTATCGGTGTATAAAAAACTAAATCATCCTTACAATTTCGACAATATTTCCTTTCCCACACCATTAAAAGATATACGTAAATTTGAAAAACATAATAATGTATCGATAAAGGAAAATCAGGTTTATCCTCTAATGATAAGTTCAAATGAAAAGTCTGTAGAACATTTTGATTTGTTATATTTAAGAAACGAAAATACTTCTCATTATTGTTTAATAAAAAATTTATCCAGACTTCTTTCTTCACAACTTAGTTGCGGTGCTGTTATATGTAAACGATGTTTTAAAACATTTGATCGCGACTATGCATCGGTAGATGGGAAAACGGCTGAGGAACGATTAACAGACCATCAATTATTTTGCAATAAACAAAAACCTTGTCGCATTCAAATGCCTTCAGACAACACATATTTACAGTTTACAAACTTTCAACATAAACAACACGTACCAATAGTTATCTATGCTGATTTTGAATCTATACTTTTACCCGTACACAATGCACCCGGCAGTCCATCAACATCATGGTCTAGACAAACACACAAGCATGAAATTTGTAGTGTTGGGGTAAAGTTGTCTCTTCACTATCAAATTATCAAAAAGACATTTTCATTTACACTGGGGACGATGCTCTTGAACAATTTATGCAGTATTTACATTCCATTGTTAAAGACGTGGAAACCTTATATAAGGAGATTATTCCAATGACAGATCTATCACCACAACAACGACATGACTTTGACAATGCCACTCATTGTGGTATTTGCGACCAACCGTTTAACCATTTAGACAAAAAAGTTCATCATCATGATCATCTTACAGGGGAATTTCAGTGTGCTGCACATAATGATTGCAATTTAAATTTTCAATTACCCAATTTCATACCGGTCTAAATGCATAATCTTAGCGGGTATGATGCTCATCCTATTATATTATCTTTGGGACAGGATCCAGGCGACATATGGGTAATACCAAATTCAACTGAGAAATATATAAGTTTTTCGAAAAAATTTAGCGATTGTACGCTATGGCTTAGATTTTTAGATTCTTATAGGTTTTTACCAGACAGTTTAGAACGACTAATAAATAACTTAACTGAATACCCACAAATGGAACAACAATTTCCAAATTATGATGAACGAAAATTACTACTTAGAAAGGGTATTTACCCATACGCCTACATGACAAGTATGGAAAAATTAGATGAACGTTCCTTACCAGCTAAAAAATATTTTTTTAATGATTTAACCGATGAGCACATATCCGAAAATGATTATTTACACGCTCAACAAGTCTGGACCGCTTTCAATATACAAACACTTAGAGATTACACAGAATTATATTTAACAACAGACATAATACTTTTAAGCGACATATTTGAACAGTTTAGAAATGTGTGTGAATCCATTTACAGCATTGATCCGAGTTGGTATTTCACAACGCCTGGTTGGCATTTGACGCCTGTTTAAAATATACAAAAGTAAAATTGGAACTATTGACTGATTATGATAAACATCTTATGATTGAATCAGGTATTCGTGGAGGGATCACTTCGTGTATTACAAGACATTCCAAAGCCAATAACTCATACATAAGTGGTTACGATCCCACACAACCATCTAACTATATTTTATATATAGATGTAAATAATCTATATGGGTTTGCAATGAGTGAATATCTTCCTTATGGTGGTTTTGAATGGGTGGACAATAGTGTGGATGTTACCACAGTTCCTGATGATAGCGATGATGGTTTTATTCTAGAGGTTGATTTGCATATAACAACCAGCTTACACAATCATTTCAGTCAGTTTCCACCACTGCCACATCATCACAATAATAAGCTCTATACCACGCTTGATGATAAACAACATTATAAATTTGAAACAAGCTCTGTCGATGGGTGTTGTTTTGAAAAAAGTGCATAGAATATTAAAATTTAAACAATCCCCCTGGCTTAAACCTTACATAGACCTGAATACTAACTTACGCAAGACGGCTAAAAACGATTTTGAAAAGGACTTTTACAAATTAATGAACAACTCTGTTTTTGGAAAGTGTATTGAAAATAAGAGGAAACGATTGACCATCAAACTTGTCACCACGGAAAAAGCATTATTAAAATTATCCAAAAGACCAAACTTTAAAGACAGGACAATTTTTAGTGAAAACGTTGTTGCAGTACACTTACAACAGGAAACAATTTATCTGGACAGACCTATTTACGTGGGATTTTAGATTTTGGAACTCAGCAAACTGTACATGTATCAATTTCACTACGAGGTTATGTTACCATTTTATAATCATACTTCCCTGAATTTGCTATACATGGACACTGACTCTTTTATATATAATATTCAAACAGACGATGTATACGATGACATGATTGAATTGAAAGACTATTTTGACACTTCCAACTACCCTGTTACGCACAAATGCTATTCAAACCACAATAAGAAAGTGTTGGGTAAATTTAGCGATGAAACTGCCGGAGTTCCTATTCAAGAATTGGTGGCATTAAGACCTAAAATGTATAGCTTCAACCTTTTCAACAAACACATGGTTAAAAAGGCAAAAGGTGTTAAAAAAAGCGCTGTGAATAGATTTTCATTTTCTGATTATCTAAATGTTTTAAAAAGCCAAGACCTTGTTATTACATGCACAATTCAAAACTATTCAATCTAAACGACACCAATTATACACATATTAATGTAGTAAAACAAGTTTGACATGTTTTGATCAAAAACGTTTCATTTTAGATGACGGAATTCACACTTTGCCATACGGACACTATAGACTCAACAAATAACTATGCACACAAGATCTAATCTTTGTCTACAATACACTATTGACGAGAAGTATGTTCAACCATTCTCACTTTTGGACCTATGCATGATCAAACTATGTTTAAATTTATCTAGAAGATCTGATATTTTCCTACTGGATATACCTAATACTGTTCAGCTTAAATTATTTCATTCATTCTCTGATTATTGTATAACTACTTATAAAAAATGTAATATAGATTTGTATTGTTTGGAAATATTGAATTTATTGCTGGTCAACCAATGCCTCTATCAGATTACATTGCCACATTGTATTGCAACCCAGATAACAGATCCTTATTATTGCAACACTTTAAAACATTCACAATAACTATTGAACTGTATTACTTTAAAAAAATAAACATTCTTTCCCATAATAACATTGACGAACTATACAATGATACCAATTCTTATTACAATTTTTGTGACAAATGTTGCAATTTGCTCAAGCCAAGCACTCCTAAAGGATTAATTTGGACATGTCAACGGACTACTGTTCACACTAACAACACTAATCTTCTTTCCGATTTGATATATGATCCTTTTTTCTGGTGTTTCAATTGTATTACATGCCCATTATTTGGTGTGGAAAAATGCTTATGTGATGAGATAATGTAAATATTAGATTATGTCTTTTGTAAATAGATTACTAAAACTGTACTAGAGAAAAATAATATCTAAGATCATTGTACTAAAAAGAATTATGTCTTGTAAAATAGAATAGTGAAAAATGTATTAAATAATCATAGAAAATAAAAACTTATAATATGTCATTCTGCCTTCTTTTTTTTCACCTATAATGTTATAAACATTAAAAAATAAGAACTACACACTAGTTATACTAGTACTGAACATAAAAAAGTGAAATACATAAATCATAGTAGTACTGAATATAAAAAAGTGAAATACATAAAACATAGTAGTACTGAATATAAAAAAGTGAAATACATAAAACATAGTAGTACTGAACATAAAAAAGTGAAACAATACATAAAAATACACTAAGTATTGAATATCAAAAAAAATATTAAAGTCTTTAGCTAGATATTATAAAATGTTTGCCCCCACGACTTGGAAGCCACCTCGCGGCTCAAAAACATTATTAAAGTCCTTAAAATGTTTCAAGCTAAATATTATAAAAACTTAGCCCTAGCCTTGTATGCCATCTCACGGCTCAAAAACAATGTTAAAGTCCTTGGAATGTGTTTAGCTAAAATATTATAAGTTGTAAACATGAACAAAATATCAAAAAAATATTTAGTCCTTTAGCTACATTTTTAAAAATTTTAGCCCCTAGTAATGTTATCTCTCTCGCGGGACGTCAACAACATTTTTAAAGTCTTGAATGGGTTCTCAAAATATCTATAAAGTGTAAACATGAACAAAATATCAAAAAATATTAAAGTCTTAGCTAAATTTTATAAAATATTAGCCCTAGTCTTGTATCTCATCTCGCGGCTCAACAACATTTTTAAAGTCCTTAGAATGTGTTTATCTAAAATATTATAAGTGTAAACATGAACAAAATATCAAAAAATATTAAAGTCTTTAGCTAAATTTTATAAAATCTTAGCCCTAGTCTTGTATGCGATCTCCCGGCTCAAGAAAAATATTACAGTCCTTAAAATGTATTTTAGCTAAAATATTATAAGTGTAAACATGAACAAAAAATATTAAAGTGTTTAGCTAAATATTATAAAATAGTAGCCCTCGACTTGGATGACAGTTCGCGGCTCAAAAACATTATTAAAGTCCTTAAAATGTTTCAAGCTAAATATTATAAAACATAGCCGCAGGTCAGGCATGCCCATCTCCCGGCTCAAAAATATTTTTTTTACCTTAGACTGTTTTCAAGCTAAATATTATAAAACATAGCCGCAGGTCAGGCATGCCCATCTCGCGGCTCAAAAATATTCTTTTTACCTTAGATTGTTTTCAAGCTAGATTTTTCAAAACGTAGCCGCTTGTCTCGCATGCCATCTCCCGGCTCAAAAATATTTTTTTTCCCTGGTTATAAATCAGATGGGGGTCTCATCGTAATTTTGTAGCCGCGCGCCAGACCCCTGCCTTCGGGCGTAAATTCATAAGTGCCTGGGGCTCAAAAATTTTGCCGCCAGAATCACCGAATTACATCTACTACCAGATTAGTATTATTATTATTACTGTTGTTATTATTATTATGAATTTGTTTTTTGATATAAGGCCTACTTTGCCTGAAGGGACGATAGTTTGGCAGAAATTGAGGCTTTTTGCCAAAATTAGTGCGCGCTCTATTTCGATTTTTATTATTACATTCGCGATTCCAGTGGTCGCCTTGACAGAAATTACACGGCGACGGTGGTTCTGAAACTACGTTTCTTTTTCGCCGCGATGTGACTACTTGGAATTTTTGCTTGCATTCATTGTGCCAGTGCATACCAGCACAATGTTTGCAAGGCGATGGCAGTTTTTGTGTGGATTCTATAGGCGTATCTGACTTTTTTATCGCAAATATTGAACCTTGCGGTTCTACATTTTGAATATCTCTAAGGGCTGTGGCATAAGCTTGTGCCTCATCCGTTTTCGGAAGTTTTATCTGTACCTGAGCCTTAATTGAACTAGGTAAAGATTTGATGAAGGCGTCTGTAGTTAATTTATCTACAAGGTTTTGTAAGGTAAGAAGTGGATTCTCTTGTGCTTTGAAAAGCAACGAGGTAGAAATATGTTTAATGCGATCTGAGAACGCTTCAAGAGTTTCATTTGGATTCTGATGCAGGCTGGTTATTTGTTGCAAAAGAACAATGGGCGTTTTTCTTTTTTAAATCTGTTACTTAGATTTCCTATTGCCTTCTGACAGGTGAGGAGAGACATTATTATTCGCGCATTGATTCTTAAAGGTATCAAAATAAATCTTTGCGGGACCTGTTAGTTTTAAAATCAAAATTTCTAATTTGTCCGCATCAGACCAACCCGACAGGACACTATAATTATTGAGTTGGTCGATGAAGCTGGAAATATCGCTATTGTGCAAACCGTCGAATATAGGTAGATTATTTATCATCTGAAGATTCCTGATATGTACAGGATTTACCGTATTGCACTTATTTAAGAGGTACGCGAACGCCTCATCGGCTGCCTTTTGCTGACCATCAATCGTATAAGTTGCCATATTCTTAATTTTCGATAAGCGTTCTTTCAACACTAATAAATTACCGCCTATTGGGAGATTATGTTTTTTGAGTTCTTTAATGATATCGGCTCTTTTCATAAAAAAAAGTCGATAAGATTTTAAATGTAAAAGGAATTGAGAGTAAAAGTGAAATATTAATAAATAATGAAATAAATATAAATATGTAAAACCGAAAAATGACTTACCTTTATCTTCGAAAATGTTGAAGCTGAAGCGGGAGCTGCCACCAGTATAATGGAGTTGATGAGGAGAGAAATTGGGATTGATTAATTAGACGAGATATGCTAGATATGACACGATGATATGACAAGATGTATGTATGAATCTGATAGACAGAGGTCTAGATCTCTCACTGGCTTATATACAGGTTCTCCCCACTCTAGCCTGCTTAAGTCAGAGAGTACCAGAGAAAGTCTGTTTTCTCTCGGTCGGGCTTGTGTTCTCTCTCTTGCCGTTACAACTTCTTACAGTACTGAGCGGCGTCTCTCACTGAAGTTATTTCTCTTATTATTTGGCTTCTAATTCTATCTCTTCTCCTTATTTTTAGCATGCTCCTTTCAACACTTCTTTGCCAGATTTCTATTCTCTTTTCTACAGCTTTAGTGGTCGACCAAGTTTGACATCCATATGACAACACGGGATATTGCAGTTGAATATAAAGCTCTTCCATTTGACATCTATGTTAGCTTGCATTATGTTTCTCAGTGACCAATATTTCCTCCAAGTGAGAGGTATGCGTCTCTGAATCTCTTTCGTGAGCCTGTTTTGGAAAGGTACTCTCTGCCCTAGATATACAACATCTTCCACCACTTCAATACTGGGATGGGTTATTTTTATCTGTCTAACCATACTTTTATAATATTTTGGTTTTCAAGTAGTAGTTAATAGCAATAGTCAGAAGAAATTAATTAAAGTTCTTATCAAACTTCAAACTAAAAATACTATAAAATTTTTTAAAAAGTTATCATAATTCAAAATTAACATAATACTTACCAAGTGGTAAAAAAACAAGAAAAAAAAATGCGAAGTCTACTATATAGTAGGGATGTAAGAACATTTAAATCAATTCAAAGTTTTTTTTCTCTTTCAAGTAAGTTTTTTGTCTTACAAAGTTAAAAAACTGTAGTAAATTTAATAAGCTTTGAGAATATAGTTCATGTGTCCTACTTTTTCAATAGTTTTTTTTTTTGAGTTATCAGCAAAATAATAAAGGATATAAAAGTTCTAATAATCCTTTATTGTTCCAGGATCTTTTCATATTTATCTAGGTACATAAAATACTTCCCATAAAGGCAAATTAAAACTTGGAAGATGGAGTACTTTCTATATAAGAGAAAGAGTCTGAAAAAGTTTCAGAATTAATTTTGTTAGGAAAAAAAATAAACTCCAAAGAAATTGAAAAAAGAATCTACTTCAATGGATATTGAATAAAGATAATCATATATGTGGATGAAATCCTGGGGAACTTTAGTTTCTTCTAAGAAAGGGCGAGCAGAGTGAATGATCGACTTGAGAAAGGTACTGCCTAAGGGCTAAAGAGAAAATACACATCTAAGAAAAAACCCGGGAAGAAGACCAAGATAAACAAAGAAAGTCTTGTTGATCATCGACAAGAACTGGAAGTAAGGGATGCCTGTATCGGAAAATAAAAATACAGGGTTTGAACATTCTTTACTCAGTTAGCGTTCAACGTTTAAGCAATGAAGCTTGTTCTAGAAAATTCCGAAAAATTCAGAAACTTTTTCTTACTAACTTCCATGTTCCAACCGACTTTCTTCAAACTAGGAATTTCTATAAATTCATATAAAATATCTGAATACAATACAATTGGGAGGAAGGAACATGTTTTGAATGACATTTTAGAAGAGGAAAACATTGCAGCTCTCCCAGTACCTTCCAACAATCAAATTTTCCTCCGGATAAGTGTTTGAAAATAAAGTGATTAGCCTTTATGTACTGCTAGCAATAACTAAGTGAAGTTTGAAGAAAATGGTTGGAGCGGAAACTAAAAAAAAAAAAAAATCTGGTGTGAAACACTCACACAAACGTTCTCTTGACTCCTGTTCTCAAAATTATCATTGCCAAATTTATATTTGTATACCCATTTATGAATTGTCGAAACTGAAATATGTTTCAGTAAAAACGTCTTTTCGTTTACTAATTTTCTTGAAACTCGGAATTTTGGCCATCTATTATTTCCTAATTAATTTCGTTGGTCGAAGAATTGTATAATCAACTAATGATACCTACTAGGAGAGAAAAACAAAAACCCCACCCCGCCCCTAAAAGTGCCCTTAAAATGAATTTTTCCGCCAGAGAAAGTTTTAAATAAAAGATAGATCTTGCATGTTGTAGTTTTATATATTTAGGGTGGTCGAAGAAAATCGTCCGGGCCATTTTTGAGAAAATCGCGAAAAAGTAAAAAAAAATCATTTAGTAAAGTGTTAAAACAAAAGCACTTCCGGTTATCCGATTTTCTTCAAATTCGGAATTTCAACAACATATTTAAATTCTAATTAACATTATTTGGATGCAGAACTTGTCTCCTAACCCCACCCCTCCCCAAAACGTTTTCTTTAAATGAATTTCCCAAGAAATGTTTCAAATAAAGTTTAGCTCTTTGTATATGTACGTTGATAACTAAGTGAGAGACAATCGGTCGGATCATTTTTTAAACATCGCAAAAACGAAAAAATCCCATCTTGCCAAGTGGTACTATCCGTTTGTTTTTTTTGTTTCTTTCTTTTATTGTTTTTTTTTTTTTTTGCTTTTTATTTCTTTTTTTTTTTTTGAAAGGAATTTTGACAGTAACGTACTGTCACGATTTCCATGGTGATACCTAAACGGAATTCCATTTCAACTTCTACGGTTTTTTCGTTTTTGAGCTATGCTGTTCACATACATGCGCGCACACACACACACACACACATATTCACACCAGAACATTTGCTAAAAACCATTTTTTTTTAATTCAGGGGACCTCAAAACGGATATTTGCGATGAAAACTCGATATCGAAAATTTGAAACGATTACAATACTTCCTCTTACTAGGAGTAAGAGAAAGTAAAAAAAATCACCAAGTTGTACTGTAGTTGACAGATTTTGATCGAAACCTTCGTTTCGAATTCTATGGATATATTTTTTTTTAATTACTTTGTCCCAACAGATATAGAACACACATATCTCTTTCGCTAAAAACAATTTTGCTGGACTCAAATACTTCCAAATAAGATTTCCAATGAAACTATTTCGAAATAAGATATGATAGCAGTGCTCACTGTTACTGAGTAAGGAGTAATAAAGGAGTAAAAAAAAAAGTAATTAAACTTATTATGTCAGGAAAGGGATTAGCTCAGTGGTAGCGCGCTGTACTAGCAACGCGGAGGTCCTGATTCGAGTCCAACAGCCCCATGGATTTTTTTCTTCCTGGTAGCCTCTACAGTTCACTGATCGGGAATGAGTTCACAGTCCGGTTGTCTGTAACGAGAGAACACTGTCCGGATGGCGGCAATGCACTGAGAACCATTTCCGGGCGCCGATGACCATAGATGTTGATTTATTTAAGGTCTTAAATAAATAAATATATAAAAAAAAAGGACGAATAAATTCACACTGAAATACCATGACCAATTCAACATACGGCATTTTATTAATTCAGTATATCATGCGATATTTCATCACAAATACTTTTTAACCCCATTTTAAAAATTTTTTCACTTAAAAATTTAGAATGAGATTTGTCACGCTTATTGATGATGATGATTAATGATTAAATGATTTTAATTAATGATTAAATGATTTAAATTAATGATTAAATGATTTAAATTAATGATTAAATGATTTAAATTAATGATTAAATGATTTAAGTTAATGATTAATGATTAAATGATTTAAATTAATAATTAATGATTAAATGATTTAAATTAATGATTAATGATTAAATGATTTAAATTAATGATTAGATGATTTATTACTTTCTCCTTATCCTAATAGCCTGCAAGGGGTATCTGTTGCATGTAGTTACTTGGGAAGCAGCGACCCCACGGGTTACCACAGCTCAGTACTCCATGCACTTCATCAGAACAGTACGCAATACACTTAAACTACATACACTCTACACTTTACAGACAAGGACAAACACAGTACATAAACTAGGGTCTCCGTCCCTAGCTAATTGGCGAAAGCCAAAGGAGACGGAAGGGATTAGCTTAGTGGTAGCGCGCTGGACTAGCAACGCAGAGGTGCCGGGTTCGAATCCAGCATGCTGCTCTTAGATTTTTTTCTTACTAGGAGCCTCTACAACTCACTGTCCGGTGATTGGCAGTGTTGACTGTAGCTAAAGAAGCTGCTTGGAGGCCGGCAGTGCATTGGCGAACGCTCGGGAGGGGGGAGCACAATAGATCTTTCAGAGGTCGCAGCGCAATAATCCCCTACAACAATCTAAATCTAAATCAATTCTTAGTAAGAGGAAGTACTGTAATCGTGTCAAATTTTCAATATGCAGTTTTTACCGGAAATATCCGTTTGAGGTCCCCTGAGTCCAAAAAACTGGTTTTGAGCAAATGGTTTGTGTGTGTGTGTGTGTGTTTATGTATGTAATGTGAACAGCATAGCTCAAACACGGAAAATCGCCGAAAGTTCAAACTCGATATTCCGTTTGGGTATCACCGGTTATCAACCGTTTGGGATCTGACAGTACGTTATCTATCAAAATTCCTCAACCGGAAGTACCACTTTACTGAATAGTTTTTAAACTTTTTTGCGATTTTCTTTAATCATCTTATTTATATCAACTAGACATACAAACAGCCACAATTTCTATTTGAAACATTTCTTCGGAAAAATTGATTTAAGGGTGCTTTTGGTGTAAGGGAGGGGTTACGGTTTCCTCTGAAGTGCTAGTTCAGATTATTACACAATTCTATCATCTAAATAATATTAATAAGAATTAAATATGATGTTGAAATTCCGAGTTTCAGGAAAATTAGTAAACCGGAAGTGTGTTTTTACTGAACAGTTTTTTTTTCTTCAGTTTTTGTGATTTTCTCCATAAAAACACCGACGAATTTCATTAAATTTTTTATACTAACTATAAAGTTTGTCTATTAGAATTTTGAAAACTGGAGTAAGAGAAAGTTGTGTGAGTGTTTCACACCAGATTTTATTTTAATTTAATTGGCGCCTGGAGCCTTCTTATTGCACTGGACAGTGTTGTCTGGTTATAGACAACACCTAGATGATTTATGAATTATGATTAAATGATTTAAATTCAGGATTATATGATTTATGATTAATGATTAAATTATTTAATTTAATGATTAGATGATTTATGATTAAGTGAATTAATTATAAGTAATATTACTGATTTGTTAGTCGTTTTGTGAGACTAATAAATAAATAATAAAATACTTGAAAACTACGTAAAAAACCGATTACAACTAATTTATCATGCCTTATTTATTGTTTAGTCATATCTTAGTAATAACTAAATTTATTTAATTTTCCCAACTCTGCTTTGACCTACTCTAAGTACGAAAAAGTTAAACTTCCCTCTTAAGTACATTTCAACAGACCATTAAATTATACTATTAAACAGAATTAATTAGTTGTAAAAATTCCAAATTTTATTAAAAATTTTGTAACGGAAACTGAGGGAATATTTCACGGCAGATTTTCCCTGGTTTCCAAGGAATCCCTGTAAAATGAAGGGTAATTATGTCTAAGATTGTAGATATTGAAGATTGTAAGATGTTAAGATTATAGATGCTATGGCAAAGTTAATATAAAATAAATAAATAAACCTATGGCGCAACAGCCAATGAAGAAGGGTTTCCAGATTGGGAGGCTTGTGGTAAGGCACGTTGCGGTTCCCTTTCCGTTTAGTTGTGACCTTCGCTACCTAGGTGCGCTACCAAACTGTAGCTTCCCACTTTTTTTTCACGATACTGAGTCAACATTGTCTTTGCTTCACCTGACCATGAATTCTCACTACAAACGTGAGCGCGCTAGCCATTAGACCCATACGTGAGGAGCGCTAGAGTTAATATAAATTAAAATAAATAAATAAATCTACGATGAATCATCGTAAAATAAGTGAGAACAATATATACACATTAGTTCAATTCAAGAATAAATGATAAAAATGAAATTAATTGAAATCTTAAGCAAAAACTATACATTTTGACATTGTAATTAAGACTTTAAATTCAACGTTTAAGATTTTTCTAACCTTTATTCATATTTTGTTGGTGATTTGGAAGTAAAGAAATATTCATTGATGTCTCTAATATTCAATAGGAAAAGGTTGTTCAAGTAGAACTTTCACCACGTAATAATGTGTTACTTTTGATTTTATTGGATGTAGATTTCCGTTTAAATTGTATTTAAAGGCAGTTCAGTTCCCTTTTGTCTAGTAGTTGTGAGCAAAAACTTCAAAACTTCGGAAAAAAACAGGTTTTTTTTTCTTTTAAAATTAAGGAAAAATGAACATGTGAGAAGTTACGGACATTATATTTATTTATATACATTGGCGGATGTAAAAAAATTCAAATGTAATATTCTACTATTCTAAGAAATGAATGAAGAAGCAATAAATCACAAATGAAATAAGCCTGGAACAATAAGATAAAATTATGTACAAGGAAGCTTGAAGGACAAGCACTATTACTAGCAAGAAGACGAAGAGGAATTTTATGTGTATAGGTAGAGGTTGTAGACTGAAGGATAGATAGTATGGGGTGTCAAGTGAAGTATCTTAGGGTTAGCAAACTACTCACTTGAATAGCTTCATCCAACCACATGACTCATACTTAAACCTTTACATTTTACTACAACTGGTTACTTCTTTTGTATCTTACAATATATAAGTGTAAAACCTTATCCTCTCTTACTTTTCACCACTAACAATTTCAACTTAGAATAAAGTTTTCAAATTAATCTTTTTCAGAAATAATTATATTAAGATCATCGTTTTTAATGTTCAGACTATGGGGATTTCCTTTCCTTAGCCCTAGGATAGTAGTTCTGCAACTGACATGACCGAAACTAACATTCTCGAATAATGACTATCACTTTTATTTGAAACATTTTTCCGCAAAAATTTAATTTTGGGGGAAATTCTGAGGGAAACAATAGCATTATGCTTTCCTCTACAATATCACATCAGTACAATATACGGTTCTGTCACCCAAAAATATTTAGGTAAATTAAGGGCATTACTATAATTCCAAATTTGAATAAAATCCAAATGTGTGACTGAACAGAATAAGTTTTTGATTTTTTGGAATGTTCTCGAAAACTACCTAGCGATGCTCTTTAACTAAGTAACAGATTATGTCCACATTTATTTGAAACATTTTCATTTTTATTTTGAAACAACTTTGAAAAATTTATTTTAAGAAGATCTGCGGAATTTGTCGTGTTAAAGTTCAAATGTTTCAATATAATCACATGAAGTATATTAATTAAATTTATGCCTATTAAGATTAAATCAGACCTTATGCTTTGTAATTAAAGTATTTTAGACTTAATTATGCTTGTGCTTCTGTATCCTATTCTATAACCTATTGCTTGTGTCTCCTATGCTAGCTTTCGTCCGGCTGCTTGTTTTTGATGGCTGTTTATTTCTTTTTCCTAGATGCACTTGGATATTCTTATTAGGGCTTTAATACTTATTTTACATTATTAAAAAACTTAATTTATTTAATAAAAATCCACCATCAGAGTGCAATATTATTTTATGAAATAATCTGAATATTTCTAAAAAAAAATTGTGCATTAATATGAGTCTTTGCTGAAACAGTTGAACATTGTGAAGTTATTAAAAAAACATAAATGAGCCATTATTTTCAGTTAAAAGTGAAAAAAATTATTTTAATATATTAATACGAACTAAAATTACAATTAAAAGCAGTGAAAGAAATTATTGGTATAAAATGAAATTTCTGTAACTATACATAAATAATATGTAATCGAACCAATTCACAATCGAAAGAGAACAAAACAACAGCCTCCCCTTCCTCGACACGATCATAATCTGGAATCCAGACAACACTTTAACTTATAACTGGTACACGAAACCGACTTACTCAGGACGACTTCTTCACTACTTATCTGACCACCCTTTCCACCAAAAAGTCAAAACTGCAAAAAACTTAGTGAACCGTGCCCTTTCACTTCCCAACCCACCTTCCACAATGAAAACATCAAAAAATCGAGAAAAATCCTGTCCGCCAATGGTTACCCTTCACACATCATAAACAATATAATCAAAAAAGCATTGACACCAACATTACACTCACCACACACGAGTAATCCCATCAACATCACGAATGTACCTATCCACAGATCTCTTACACACATCCACTCTCTCTCCCAAAAAATAAACAAATCCCTCAAAAAGCATATCCCCAATCTCATCACAGGCTTCACGACCACTAATAAACTTTCCAAACTATATATTAAACTAAAAGACCCTATCCCTAAACTCAACAAAACCCATACAGTAACAACATCAAATGCACTACACCACTTTGCAATGCCACGTATGTAGGAGAGAGCTCACAATACTTACATAAAAGACTAAAACAACACAAATATGACATCACCTCCAAAAAAATAGACAGCACAGCACTTTCCAAACATGCATTATCCCTAAATCATTCCTTTGACCTGCAAAACCCATCCATTTTAACAACTCAACCTAATCACACAAAACGCCTCCTAGCAGAATTAGTACATATCCACCTACAACCCAATCCCATAAACCACAAAAAAGACAAAGAAGTCATCTCATCACTCTACAACAACATCCTCCACTTTATTAAGTAGACATATTTCCATCCACCCAGCCCTTAGCGCCTTCACCCTACATATTTTCCCCTGCTAATTGCCCTTTTCCTCCCATTTATCAAACTATTCCCATTAATCCGATCCATATTCCAATTAACTTAAAATCCTTATTTATTAAAAAATGTAATTAAAAATTACACACACACACATATATATATATATATATATATAATTAAAATATACTTGTTCATTATTTTTGTCCTGCTTCTTAGTCCTTTCACTCCAACAATACCTAACGGTACTTCACCCCTCCTACCTCTACTTTCACCGGTGTTCCTTTCCCAACCTTTCACTGGTAGTACACTCATAGACCACAGTCATAATTGAACATGTAATAGAGCACACAAATTCTGTATTTACAAGGTCTGTAATAGTTCCATAATTTTTCTATATTAGTATCTGTATTTACCTTTGTAATTTGTTTTTTAGTTTTCCATTACCATTTTTGTTTTTGTTTTTGTTCTGTTAATGCTAGCTAGATTCTTATGTATATTTTTTCTTTATAGATAGCCCCTGAAGAAGACAAACAATGTTTGTCGAAACGTCGGGCCATTAATAAAAAACACTTTAAAAAAATTTTTTAGTGTTTTTCTTATGATACCCCCGGCCGATCAGCCAACTAAGAGATACATCAGATATATATGTAATATATATAAAATATACAGTTTAAGTTTTACAATTTTTGTAACATAGTTAATAATATACTTATTTGTAGGACCTTGGATAACACGGTACAGTGGCGCGGATAGCGGTCAGAGTAGTAAAACTTGAGATATGATGGTATGGTAGAGAAACCCAGCTTGTAGCAGCGAGCAGGGTACACTGTAGTACAGAAGTTATCTTGGGTAAACTTCAATGCTTTAGTATTGTTTGCACTGAACACCAAAGTCGGACATGCCGACTAAGGTTAATTAAGGACCGGACTCAAAGTAAATCAACGAAACGCATCTCCAGGGAACATAAGTGTATTAAGTAAATATACAATTTCTCGTTTAACGACCGCTTTATTAAGAAACAGGTTTTTGCTAAATCATCATTTAACTTCATTTTATAGAATTAGTTAAACAAATTGAAATAGTTACCTGTAATTAATTAATTATTGAACACTATTATTAAGAACTTCAGTATATTATATATTTGTTTATTGAAATAGTTGATTTTATAAATAAGATGTTTAAGATGTGCTATATTTATATCGCAAAGATTGTTTTTTTTTATGATATCAATGAGATTACTTCAATTTTGTGGTCATCGACTAGTTTCGTGGCGTTCATCCATCTTGAGGATATTCTTTATACAAAAAAAACTCAGCGTCTTATACAAATACAGTTTGTGCCCTCATAATAATTATTAGAGACTCACTTCACAAGCATATCACCCTTCAGTATCAAGGACTACACACTACGTACAGAACTGACTATCCAGACGATGCTGCACATCTGGAGGTACAGCTATTTTCATAAAGAATGCTCTATCTCATTTACATGTTCCTAGTGACACATCAGATATTCTTCAATCTACCAGTAGCTATGAAATCTCAACCATTCACTCTCAAACTTGCTGTTGTCGACTGTCCTAACAAATCTATTTCTGTCGTGGGGCTAACCCTCGTGCGCGTACACTCCCTCGATGCTTTTCCCTGCTACTTCCTGCACATTTCTCTCTCCTCCTTTGAGACAGAGGTGCCACTTTTTTTTTAGGGCCAACTCATCAAAACGTTTCTAAACAATATCATTTTAAAGATTTTAAATTTTGTAAATTAAATTAATTTTGTTAACATTTTTGTTAGAGAACAACCTAGGCTTTATTCAGAGAACAACCAAACAATTTAAGGATCCTCAGGTAATGGTCACTTTCTACAAGGTTCTGATAGGTCCTATTTTAGGATATTGTTCTACTGTCTGGTCACCTTATCAGAAAATGTATATTGATGCTATTGAAGCCATACAAAGATTTCTACGTCTTCTTTGGTATCGGGAGACTGGAACTTACTTAGACGTACCGTACGATCTGATCATGGAAACTACTAGACTTCTCAGACTATATTCTATGAGACGACACACTGATTTGACTTTCATGTATAAACTCTTACACAACCAAATTGACTGCTCCTACATTCTTAACTTACTGTTTTCATGTGCCAAAGTTTACTATTAGACAGAAAATCCTATTCTCGAAAACTACTTATGAGACTTTCTAAAATTTAGCCCTATTTCCAGACTAATTGAATCAACGAACGAACTGCAATGTGATATTCTCCGCATTTCACCTGTAGAATTTTAAAATTACTAAATTTTCATTAGGAAAGGATCTATGATTGATGTGTGTACTACAGATTTTTATTTAGACTTCTATGTTTACCTCCAATTTTCATTACTTTAACTACTTTTATATTTTTATATTATACTTACACCTTACCTTAAGAAAATATTTTAGTTTTATAGTAACTTATATAAAAACGCATCCTGAAGATGGGCGAACGCCCGAAACCGGTCGATGACCACAAAATGAAGCAGGCTACCACGGTTTTCCAGCTCTGCGGAACCAACCACCACAACAACTTATATTTTAGTAATTATTTAGTCTAATATTACTGTGTCAATTGATTTTAGTGTATAGATATTTTATTTTATTTTTGGTAACCTTGTAACTGGGTTAAACCCGTTTATATAAATACATAAATAATCTTAAAACTAAAACTTATATTAGTGGAATATAAAAAGGAAATTAAATAGAACATAAAGCAACACATGGCCCAACTGTTACATTTAATATTTGTCTTGTCCAAATTTTGTCTGACACTGACCTAGAATGAATAGAATAAAATGACACGGAGGGGGGACTCTAACCCAGGCACTGCAGCCTACCTATTGAGGCTTATTGTGCCAACTCCTTAATGTCTAGTAGAGGAATCCTCCCCTCTTCATGAGGTCCAGGACCTTCCCCCCACCAGTCCTTCTTGAAGTACGAATTCCTCCTGTCTCAACGTGCCGAAGATCTCGTATCTCACTCTGCCAATTGCGACGCAATCAAACAACAGGTGAGAGGCCGTCTCCTCCTCCTCCTGACACAGTCTACACAAGGACTCCGAATCAAATAATCCCACCTTGTGCAGATGTTTCTTGAAACTATCGTGCAGACAAATCTGATAACTGCTTAGACTCAGGGTCTCTCTGGTTCTTCTTTTACACAGCTCTGGCATAACCATTTTGGCATGTTTTGCCCCAGTACTTAGACTCTAGTGACGATTATGTTCTCTCAGAGATGCCCTCGCCATACTTTTGGCTATCCCCAGAATGACATTGACCTAACCTATTGATTGTGAAGGCGGATTTGTCTCGCAGTCCGAGAATTCCACGTCCGGCAATGGAAAGATTAGGATTACCCCCTAACCTGGGGTGCCTATTTGATAGATTATTTTCCCTTTAAGTTGGACGCTCTCTACACTGATGAGGATTAATTTCTCCATGAAAATCTCTATGGCGATCTAATTCTGCCGGGAAGGAGCTTTCTTTCAAAAAATATAGTCCTCTTCGTGAACCATCGAACGTCGCCCAAAAATGCAGAGAAAAAATCATATATTAGCTCAGTTAAAAAAAAAAAAAAAAATACATTGAAGTGATTTACAACTACTAGGTAAATTCATGGAAAGCAACCGGTAATGGGAAAGAGTCTTTTGTTTTCCAAGTTTTTCCACCTTCAACCCAAACGTGCAGCATACCAACAATAGAATAATCTCAGAAGTTAAAAAGTCACTATTGAAAGTGTTAGTAAAAGTTTATTAAATATTAAATTTAATAATATAGAAAGTTCTTAATATTACTTTTTCTTCTAAAAATCCATTTATGAAATATACTTTAAATAGGCATTTTTATAGGTTAAATTATACAATAGGTGTTATTATAAAATAACATTTTTTAATGCAAGTTACAATGTGATTGGATCAGTGTCAGAATAATGACGCTGTTATATATTTTGAAATTTTTTTTTTTTAATATACTAGTCTTGAAAAATGACATTATAACATGAACTTCTTTGCAGATGACAGCTTATTTAATATTAAATCGTTGACTTTTTCATCATTTTTTTAAAATCATCACAACCAATTTAAAGTTTGGTATATAGCTTTGCCAGATTTAATATATGGAGCAAAAATCTCTTTCTATCAAAATATAACAGATTAAAGATATATACATTACCTATTTCTCTGTTTTTAATTTTTTTTTTTGAAACATGTATATTACAGCTGATACATATAAAACATATCATGTTATAATCATTGTATATACTCACTAGTTTGAACTATTCTATTATTGTTTGAAGATGTATACTGAATTCTTAAAACGTTTACTTTTAATAAAAAAAAATAACGATTTCCCCTCACCAAGCGGAATGTTTCCCAAGTATTCTTAAGGTTAGAGAGAGAAAACATCGTCCACATAGTTCGTCACCTAGGTGTTCGCTCTTTAACAGTATCTCAACTCAACAGATTGCAAAGCTCTTATAAATATTGCACGCTCGGGCTGACTCTAGATATATAAACCTGTCCTTTTTTATTTATCATTATTAGTTTTCTATTATTTTTTAAATTTTATTTAAGCTAGTAAAATTTGTTTGTTTATTTTTCTTTTAAGGCGCGTCAACATCTATGGGCATTGATGCCCAGCGTTTTCTCAGTCAGTGCATTGCAGGCCTCCGGACAGTGTTCTTTCAAAACAAACAACTCTGGCCATCACCGGACAAATGAGCTACAGAGGCACTTAGAAAGATAAAATGTAATGGTAGCAACGGGCTCGAACTTAGTAACTCCCACTGAGCTAATCCAACATAGGCGGGTCTGGGTCATCCTTCACACAATGTTAATTGTCAGTAGACACTATAAACCTGACCGATCACCATTTCCACCTGCACGATCCCTCATCCTCCACTAAATTCTTTTCCAATCGTGGCACTGACTTCAGCCATTAGTGCTACCAAGCCCTGAAGACTAGTATGCCTCCTGAACCAATTTGCTCCATAAATAGACCAACCACCAGTCTAGGAGATCGACAGCTGAATAAATCCAAATATGTGTTAACTTTCACGCTTAAAACAGTTATCCATTATGCTAGCCCTCTAAAATCAAGAAATTTCGGCCCAACATATGAGCTACTCCAACAAAAAAAATAGGACTTCGATTGAGAGTAAAATGATTCTTTCGGAACATATATCCTTCTCATTCTGAATACTTCATTTTACTCTATACTTAGATCTAAAAGCGCTGTCATGAGCAAATTTCATGAAAAGGTTTTTCATTATAAGGATTGTAATTTTTATGGGTGATTGAGGCCATTCTTAGTGAGAAACCATCGATTTCCAGGAAACTTTCTCTTCGCACAAGATGCAAAGATAAGACAGTTGTCACGTATGGGACGTGATCTTTCCAGATCATGCTACTGTAGCATTCAATGACAATCATATATTCACATCTTTTTCAACAACAATATAAATTAAAAAATGAAACTCCAAAAGGCTTGCAATACAAAAGTTAGAATACAGTTTTATTAATTTTAACCATTTCTTGTTGTTACTAATAAAATCATTAAATGAGATGCAATTGCGAATTTAATAACATGGTGATAATTGAACATCATATTGGTCTAGAATATTAATAACGAATCTAGTATATCAGAGATAAACTTCTTATGGCTCTATGATTGCCAGATACAGATCTAATCAAAGTGGTTGCAAAAGTAGTTATGAGATTGTTGGACAGCTCTAGCCTGTGCTAGAGCGCTGTCGTTGGTAAAGCGGACGGATTGAAGCTGCTGCTACTCTTTGACGGTTTTGTAATTAATTATCATTACAAGTCTGTGGTTTAGTTAAACACTGTTACACTTCTCTTCAAATACTTGACTAACAAACAATGTTTTACTCCTGCTACTGACTGGTTATATCTTTATTAATTAAACTTAAAGATCTAAATATCTGGAAATATATACACACATCTATATATATAAAACCTGGAAATTGTAGTAATGTTTGTACTTATTCCACTTTACGGTAACATTTCATTTATGTTCAATATTACGGTTGTTATTGCGCATCTCATTGCCGACATTGCAAACATACGGCTCAAAGTGACGCCGTCCTTTGTCTCAAGCTCCATAATATAAAGAGCTAACATGTTTAGCCTTAGCAGACATAAAGATATATAAATAGAGAATTAAAAATTTATTTTTACATCCAAAATGTATTTAATTATTAAATTATGTTGTTTGATTTATATTTTTTTAAATTTCTATATAACTGAAGGGAGCTTTTAGTATTTTATAAAGTTTATATAGTAAACTTTTCTTTGCGTATCATATTTCTTGCATGTCATAATCACAAGTTCCGGATCCTCTTTCTCTTTGCATACATTACACACGTTCGACTCTTTTTGGCCAATTCTTGCTAGGTATGCTCCACATATTGCCTTGTTCCATCTAATCCTATTTATTGTTTTGATATCTTTTCTTGGCAGGGAGAGTATAAAACCAGGGTTTTCTTCCTACTAAGGGTATGAATCTCTTATATAAGGTTCCCTTGGCACTTATTTCATATGACTGTTGCAGTTTGTGTTTGGCACTCGTTGAGAGCGGTTCAAGGTGCAGTTCACTTCTCTAGCGTGGCATACATAAGCTACAGGTTTTTTCTATTTCATTTTTCTTTTTAATTTTTTTTCTCCTTTTCTTTTTCTACAAACAGGTAAGTAAATTTCTTTTCCTTTGTTTTGTATTTAATGTAATTAGGTGGTGGATTCATTTAATTTTATAATTTTAAGTATTCATATTTTAAGTTTATTTTAATTTGAAATTTTTTTATCTTTCGATTTTGTACATATCCGTTACAAAGGGTGTACAAAATAATTTAATTTGACATGAATGCAGCGAGCTCCGGGGAAGGAGCCGGAGCCTCCTGATATTGATATGGATGTAAATAGAATTAGTGATAAGGGGGATGTAACGGAAAATAAAGAGGAAAATATAGTAATAAATAAAGTGGAAATGGTGTATAGAAAAGAAGATCCGGGTCCATTTCATAATTATTGAAAGTCTAAATAAGGATAATAATGGCATTTCTAGGGTTCATCCTATGTCTTTAGGAAAACTTATTACAGTAAGTCATCCTGACATTTCTAAAAATGTGGATTCTATAAAGAAATTAGGGAGAAACAGAATCAGGGTAGAATGTAATAATGCAGTATCCGCCAATAAATTAATGAATTCAGGGTATTTAAAAGAAAAGAATTTCAAAGCATATATACCTAAATATTTGCTGCAGAGGCGAGGTGTAATTAGGGGCGTTCATACTGAGCTATCGGAAGACGAAATTAAACAGGTTATTGCTTTTCCGTATGGCTCGAAAATGGAAATACTAGAACTGCGACGATTAAAGAGAAAAGTCATTGACAGACAAACAAAAGAGGTTCAGTCCGTTCCCACTCAATCTGTTATGTTGTGCTCAGAGGGCAATCGTTACCGCAGTATGTTTATACCCACTATGTGTGCTGCGAAGTACACCAATATGTTCAGAATGTGGTTTTCAAGACCAATGCAAAGGGTCTGTGAGGTGTGATAAATGTGGTGCCCACAAGAGGTAAATACCTATCAGGGTACTGAAAATAAATGCGTTAATTGTGATGCTTTATCTCATGAAGCTACAAACCAAGCACTCTGTCCACAATATAAAAAAGAAAAAACTATAAAGCAAATAATGGGCACTAACAATGTATCTTATTTCGAGGCAAAGGGCTTTATAGACAATAATTCATTCGCAGCTATTGCAAACTCTGAAGCCCTACCCAATCTCGACGATATGGATGCTTTTCCTTTAATCAATAAAAGCAATCCGAAACTTAATAGAGTGTTTGCTAGTACCGCCTCTTATAAGAGAACGATTAAAAGGCAAAGAGTGTTATCTCCTCCCCAATATAAAGCTGGGTATAGGATTGATCAAGATTTAATGTTTAATCAACCAGTTAGTCAAAATGTTCCTGGAGGTTTGGTGCAATTTAATCCGCATCGCACTTCCGATAAAGATAAAGTAGAAAACTCTACTATAAATAATCCTAATATAATTTTTGAGGCTGTTTACTCTATTCTGAAAAATATGAATATTACTTCAATAAATGATCTTGATGATAATAAGTTAAAATTAATAATTAAAGAAAGAATTGATAGTTTTAATGAATTTACTTAATAAATTAAGTAATTAAGTAGTATCTAGTTGTTTGTCTGTGCAATATAATTTTAGTTTGTATATAATATAAGTATATAGTTCACTTATCAAGCTAGGTTGTCGTATTTCTCACAGTTCTGTTCATTTATTTAATTTCATTATTATTTATTTAACTCAAATTCACTCTTTAATGCATTTATTATTTTTATTTATATTTAAAAGGAAGAGAAAAGCACAATTTTTCTTTTCGTGTTTTTTTTTTCATCTAATTAATCTTTCTAATAAATTATAATTTGTAATTACAATATTCATCATATAAACTCTCTCTACTTCATCTGCTACGAAAAATAAAATACTCGGTACAGTGGAACGCTAGATCTGTAGTAGGAAAAAAAGGAGAATTAGAGTCGCTTATTCAAACGAGTGGTATAAATATAGATAGTGGCTCTAGCTGAGACATGGTTTAAGCCCCACATTAATTATAGACATCGGGGCTTCAACGTATTTCGACATGATAGGGACGACGGATAGGCCGGAGTAGCCATTTTATTAGCATACGAAATTGAATATAATATAATTGATAATATCTATACAATAGCTGGCTTATATAGTGTAGGAGTAAAAATCAAAATAAAAGAAAACGATTGGTTAAATATAGTTTCTCTATACAATTCAGGGAATCGCAGTATAAGCAGCGGGGATGGAAACATTTTTTTAATGGTTTACCAAGACCCCTTTTGGTTCTGGGGGATTTTAACTGTCATCATACGGCGGTGGTATCCGACTGGACCGATATTAAAGGGAAAAATTTATTAGAAGCTGCTCATGATGAGAATCTGGTGTTTCTCATGACGGTTCGCCAACATATGTTAATAACCGTGTTCAAACGCGCAACTCGGCCATCGATATATCGTTATGTTCTAGTAACATAGCTCATATATTTGAGTGGAAGGTGATTCAAGATCCTGTTGGTTCTGATCATTTACCCATACTAATTAATACAAGTACAATAGAAATTACATCTCTAGTTACATATAATAAATTTAGAAAATGGAATACACATGAGGCAGACAGGGATAAATTCAGACACAAAATGTTGGAATTACAACTAAATTCTGAACAACCTCAATCATTAGACGTTTTTGTTTCCCATTTGTATACCGCATGTGATGCAGCCATTCCACTGTACAAACATAGAGGTAAACTCAAACATCATAACCCATGGTGGAATACGGATTGCGTTAAAGCCATCCACTTGAGAAAACAGTCATATATTACATATAAAAATTCATCTACGTTGGCTAACTTTATTCTTTATAAAAATAAGGTTGCCAACGTTAAGAAGGTTGTAAAGGAGTCAAAACGTAAGTCTTGGGCAGGTTTTGTACAAATTTAAATAAAAACAAGTAGAATGCTTTTAAAATAGCATTCCAGGATAGAGGTAGTTTTTGGAGGCTCCAAACCCTCCCTCAATATCTGTGGCTTACTGTGTGCCAGTATACCTCCTGCAAACTTATTTTTAAATCCCTGATTGTCACCCAATAGCTGTCAAATCTCGTCGGCATTCTAAAGAAGATGAAGCGTTCATCCAATCAGAAATAGAAAGCCTATCGTCGACTGGCATATTAGAGCCGAGCAGTTCCCCTTGGCGCGCGCAGGTTCTTGTAACTTGCAGCAGAGTCATAAAAAGCGTCTTGTGATAGACTATTCTCAGACTATAAATAGATTTACACTCCTCGACGCGTACCCGATACCTAGCATAGAATCTATACTGTGGCAAAAATCTCTAACTACTCAGTCTTCAGCACTATAGATCTCAAGCGCTTCTCACCAGGTTGCAATCCCTGAGGAAGATGAAAAGTTCACCGCCTTCGAGGCGGCAGGGAGACTTTATCATTTTACCAGGATACCATTCGGTACGAAGAACGGGGTGGCGGCTTTTCAAAGAGTAATTGATTCGATAATAGAAAGTGAAAAGCTAAAAGGTACCTTCGCTTTCCTGGACGAGTCCTTTTGAAAAAACATGTCCGGCAAAGCAAATACGAGCCCTTGGTGAAGGAAGCTGAGCTCATAGAAGCAAACCTTATGTATGCGAGGGTAGTAATTAGACGGTCGGCAGGCTACCGTGTCTACTCGACATTTAGCTCTTTGTGGTGAGCCGCTCGAGTTACCCTCGGAGAATTTTGATGTTCCTCGAGAGACGGGCCAAATAGAAGACATCCCACCAAACCGATCTGAGATGGAAGACCAGCCTGAAGCGCCATCTGGAACTACCTCAATAACTGACTACGCAGCTCCCATAGACCACTGTCAAAACGATAAAACTCCTAATGATGGGCCCGCTGCACCCCTCTCAGACGTTCTACCCGAGATCGGCGAAGTCCTACTCAACTTGCCGACTACATTCGCTACTGGGCGGGGGAGAATGTGGTGAAAATGCCGCCAAAATTGGTAACCTACGGGTAACCTGTCAGTTGCATTTTATGTATGTAGCGTTCTCTCTTAAATGTACTTCTGTGTTTACGATGTGCTTAATTCTAGTTCAATAAAACCTGTATAAGTGGGTCTCTTAGCTCTTTATTTCTCCTTACAGTATGCTATCATTCATAAGGCTTTAATATATTTTTCAGTTTTCTTGATTGTCATATGCAGGTGTATATTTCATGACAATTTACGATTTAAATGCAGTCCCAGAAATCTTACCCGAAATTCACATGGAAATCTCAAATCGCCTAACCTGACACTGCGCCCTAGAGATACATTCCTCTTTCTTGTAATCGGACATACAATTGATTTTTCAGCCGTATAGATAAACCATTACTTGTACTCCAATCTTTCAGGACTTTCATTATGTCACTTAATTTTTTTATGCAGGATTCGAAAGTTTTTTGACTCGAGTAAATGCAGATACCATCGGCTTACTGGATTATATTGGCTAATGGAGATATTTTCCTCCAGTTCATACACATATATAGCATACAGAAGACAACTTAGGATGCCTCCTTGAGGTAATCCAAATTGACTGGTTTTAGGCCCAAATAACTGACCGTTTACTCTCACATAGACATTCCTATTAGAAATTAAATCTATAATTCTGTATGCATATTCTGAAGGGAACCCCAACATTACCATTTTTTTATATAATAAGTGCAGGTGAACATTATCGTATGCACCGCTTATATCAAGAAATAGACCCATCAGAGTCTGATTTCTTGTAAATGCCATTTCGATATCGCATATTAGAGTAGTATGACAATCATATATGCTTCTGCCCTTTCTGAAGCCATGTTGTGTGGCTGGAAGAAGATTCTTATTCTCTAAATACCACTCTAATCGGGCCTTCAGCATTCTTTGTAAGCAAGATGATAAGGAAATGGGACATAATAAAGATTAGGTTAGGTCCGAAGATTTTTACTTATGTACTTATGTTAGGTGCTCGAATTTCCCTCTATTGTAGCTATAGTAAAAAATATCCCCACTAGGTTGATGAACAATGCCAGTTTCTTCTTGGGTTTTTTACAAATTGATATGTCACTTCATAATATATTTCTTTATATTGATAAATAAAAACTTGTACAAAAAAAACATGAACCTAATAATACTAAAAGATTTAAAAAAAAAAAATTGTAGGAAATAAACTTTGCAATGAATTTAATCAGCAAAGAGGATCTAACATCTTCTCTGCAGAAATAATGAAAGGCAGAGGTGAAATGGAAAGTGGTATAATGTAAGATAATGTGTTGTAAACTAAACCGCAAGTTCAACTTGATGTAACACTTTCAATAGTTTAGGCTGAGACCTAGTCTAGTACAAACATACTGGCTGAAGCTACGAAGTGGAATAGAATACCAAGTGAAAGCAGAGAGTTTCTAGCTAATTAGAATATGTTCAGGCCATATTAGGACCATGGTCACTTTGCAGAATGTTACTTTGAACACTGCTAGCCACATTTGCAATCAAAGACCCTTCTTACAACATTGTTGCATTCACTATAAACCTTTATATTATCTTATTATACTTTATCTCATACATCCTTCATTCTCTTTACTAGAAACTCTATAATGTTAATCATATTATATTTATGAAACTTATATCATTACGATAATAAAAAGAGATTGGCAATGCAGAGGATGAATGCGGATGAAATCAGAAAGAAGTAAACATTACCTTAGCGCCTACATATTATATTAGTAATAATAATTATGATTTTATAAAAAAAAAAAATCAGATATTTATGTATTATGAGCAAATACTGTCTCATTGTCTCAGAAATAGTCAACAAACATCTCTATAGCGTATACAATATCTAATTCCAATAGACAATTTTAAGCAATGTTTACGAAAATCGCCACCAGATGCCAGGATCTCCCAAATATTAAAATAGTCTACATTTTTTGAAGAAATAAATAAATATCCTTATTGCCCGGCAGCTTATTTCTGCCTTACAAAATAATAACAATACAAAATATCTATATGTTAACAAATATTAATTGGTATAAATCTTGAAGTAAGTCCTCAGTTTTGTTTTTAACCGTCGTCGGGTAGTTTTCTGTCCGAGTTGGTGATCTATTTTAACGCCTGTACTTTGTGAGTTGTTTAAAAATTGATGTGCTGTCCTGTGTATGGAAACTTTGCTGAAATTTGTAGTTCCCTGTGGTTTTGTTCATTCCGCATAAACCACGATACGCAATACTTTATTCTGGAATAGTTGCAATTTTATTAGCTCCCATCCATATGGGGCAGGCATATGTCAGTAACGGTCTTATTGAAATCAATACATTACTGTTATATCAAGAAGTCCAGAGCAATGCGGTTTTAATGGCATCCATCTATTAATTATTGGATACAGTTGTGTAAGAGTTTGGTTGCCGTGTCTCAATTTTTTGTGTTATGTGGGGAGTCCAGGTTAGTCTGGTGTCGAGTTGTAAACCAAGATACTTTAGGGTTTCATTCTTTTTCTTCCACTCTACGCCACTGTTGTTATTTTTATAGTTTTGGCTGGATGCATTTTATGGAGAATAAAAATTTTGTTGCTCTCCAGAGGCCTGTACTGTTAGAGGTAATTGTAATAGATATTTCTTATACTTATCAATTCTTAGTTGATCTAATGCCCATTTTGTTATCTCATCAATCTGTTATATAAAGTTTTGTGCTCTGGATTCCTGGTACATTGCCATATTCTTCTGTGTCTGTTTATATAATGTTTATAAATAGATTATAATGGGTGATATGGTCTGTATGGTATCCCTGGGGATATGGTCCTTTAATCGTTGTCTTGGATCATTGTATGTCTTGTATGTTGCATTGTAAATCCACAGGTTGTTTGTGTAATTGTTCGATGCCCAGTGTTCTGTGAGCCTATATGATAGAAATGAGGGTCAATTTCGATCATGCGACTAGTCTCAATCAAGTTTTCCTGTAATCAATCTTGGGAGAGATGGCTCTCCATATAATTTTTCTTGCTGGGTGACTAGATCGCGAAGATGGTCTGAGTCAAGGTCCACTAAACTGTCTGGAGCAATGGGAATGTTTTGATAGGGATGGCCATGACTCTGGGTTGGTGTAAGAAGTTTTGCTTTTCTTTGCGTTGTCCTGGATTATCACCTTTTCAGTTTTAACTCTGTGTAAACTTTTGAAATGGCTGTAAAGTTCTCAGATGTGCTTATTGCACTGCTTAATATGGAAATCTGACTTGGCAAGTAGTTTATATATTACATTATTTCCTGGACATTAGTTGCTTCCTGTAGGAATATTGGGGATATTTTTAATTTTGGCGTGTTGATTTGCTTCTTCATGTTCATTTAGAGTTGAAAGAACTGAGAATTTATTTTTTATTTCTAATGGTTTTTAAATTATTTTCATTGGTTATTTTAAATTAACATATCTTGGTTATTGTGGAAGATTTTCTTTTGTTTCTATTTGATTATTGTCTATTACTATTTTAGGTTGGGATGTTAGATTAGTATTAGTGTTAGTATTTTTGGGGTACTTACAGTTTTCATCTTGAAATCCTGTTGCATATGTTTGTGATGTCGATGTCATCCGCCCAGAAAGTTAACCACCCAGAATTGTTCATGTTGTTAACTGTATTGATTTAGTCTTGTGGTCAGTTTGTTTCAGTTTTATCTTGTTAGTCAATTTACAGACTTGTCTTCTAGTCTAAATATTTTTCTTAATATTTTTTGTAACTATTCTTTTTTATAGCGTTATAGCTGCTTCTTAACAAAGTTCACATTTGTTTTTAGTGTTTATAAGACTCGCCACCAGATGCCACGACCTCTTGAGAATGGAAATTAGTTACATTATACTATTGCTTTTAGTATTACTAAAATAGCCACCAGATGCCAGGTCCACCCTATAAACAGTGCTTTTAAACGTTGCCACCAGCTGTCTCTACTTCCAGGACTTAACAGTCCAATTTATTTTTTTGTTACAATTATGTGAAATTTCAGGTTTCTGCAACCATTTTCATGAAAAATATTCGAGTTTCCAGGCATTGGTTTGCTAAAAATCGACATTTCGTCCATGTTGCAATGAGCTTCTTCAGGCCTTATCGGCTTTCAAGGTGAAACAACCCTGAAGAGGCTCATTGCAACATGGGCGAAACATCGGTTTTTCGCAAATCACTGACGCGATCTCAACCCGGAAACTCAAGTGTTATTTTTTATTATACTGTCTTCTGTTGAGGATTATTTGTATTATTTTGATCTCAGTTATTAGAGATGAAATTTGATGTTACAAAAGAAATATTTTTGGAAATTTTAACCAGATAATAATATTTAACTGGATATAATTTCGGAAACTTTAATATTGATTTAAGAAGATTCAGTGTCAGCAGAGAGAATAATCGAAATGAATAATAGAAAATTCAATGTCAGCAGAAGTAGTAATCAATTTTTTTTTGTAGTTGCTCAAATTTTGTGGTTTTCGCATCCGGAGCCTTCTGCATGCTTGACTCCGGACCTTGTCTCTCATTGGAGATAGTATTGCCATCACCGGCTATAGTTGTAATGGCTCCTAGGGCTAGAAATCTAAGGGATAAAGTGGTGCGTCTAGATGCAAGTAGCGATGCTCCATTTGTTTGTGTGTTTTCAAATGGACGCACACATGGTAAAGATTTACAGAGCGCTCTAGTACCTCGATGTTAGCAGAGCATAGGTGCAAAATTTAAACTGTCGATTTCTTTAAATCGCTCCAACTCGCGGCAAATATGTTAGAAGAAAGATAGGGCAGCGGCATCTCTGGGTGAGGTAAAGGAACTACGCAGGAGGCTGGCGAGCGGCATCTCCCGTCAGGTGAAGAACTCCCGAAGATAAAAAAGTGAAATAAATCATTTCTGGTTCACAAAGTATTCTGCATATTCTCTAGAGACCTTGGCTTGCTGCACTATCAATCAATAATTTATCCTCACACTCTGAACTCATATTTACAATTGCACCACTAGCCGGTAGTTATCTTGGAATGGGTAGCGGTTTTATAAATCGATGCTTGCATCTACACTCGACGCGCAATGATGTTCATACAGAATTGAGCATCGCTGCTTGCATCTAGATCTAGACTCGACGCTTCACTATATTTGTACACTAGTAACGCTGGATCTCAATTGTTTTCTTCTTTTTTTTGCCATTTCGTAACGCTTATTCACATGAGTTTCTTTAAACCTGGCCTTATTAACTGGAAGTATATGAAATCTTTGAAACACAATTTTATCAAGCTATTGACTTTAATAATATTCTAATAAAACTAATACTTACAATTTTCTTGAAAGTAAAAAATTCTTGAAATTAATAAAATATTTTGTACACTATCAAAATAATTATGGAATCTACCGCCTGAGTTCAAGTTTTACAATATTAACCTGTATAAGAATAACCTACATGAAAGTGAAAGGTGATGCTGAAATGATTTTGTAATCAAATAAAATTAGGATTATTTTTTCTCTTATTGCTTAGAATTAACAAATATAGTGCTAGATAATGTCTGCATTACAACGAGTAACAGTAAGTTCTTTTAAGAGCACTGAATATGTTGTTCTATTCCTTTAAATTGAGGTATTCTTTTATTTTCTATCTCCTTTTTAGCAATGGAATGCATTTACAAGAATTTGGCACATGTTCGATGCGAAATGGCAAAATCCCTTTCATTCAGCCAAACTGATTACAAAATATTTGAAAGGAACTTACAAACCTTTTTACCATCCTATGAGTAAGCATAGCTTGTATCAAAAATAAATTAAATGTTTGAAAACAAAATGCATGCATTGTGGATTAAAGGACAGCCTTGTTTTATCTATAGGTGATTGCGGTGATATGGTTGTGGTAATTAACAGTAAAGAAATAGCTCTCCCAGGAGATGAATGGAGAAAAAGAGTTTATTTTCATCATACTGGATATCCTGGTGGAGCTTCCTGGACTCTAGCGTGGGAATTACATGGCAAAGATCCAACTATGGTATGTATAATTTTGATATTGATCTTAGTGCCTTTATGTTTGAATGAACTTTCGTTAAAGACGCAATAAAACGAAAGCAAACGTTTCTATTTGAACGATAAATAGTGGTTCCGTGGTACTTATCGTAATAAATGTTTATTAGTAGAAACAGTTTTTGTAAATTTACAATTCATTTGTAGATCCTACGCAAAGCAATCTATTCATCTATGAGAGGTAATTTACAACGAAGGCATACAATGCAAAGGCTGCTAATTTATCCAGATGAGAATGTGCCCGCCGATATATTAGAAAATGTAACTAATCAAATCCGAGGATATAGAAAGGAACCAAGAACTCTTAGTAGTTATGCAGATGAAAGTGAAAAGTATCCTAGAATTGCCAATTTTCCAGAAGATTATGTTTTAAGGTAGTACTATTTTGTAATTAATATTTTCGTTAGATTAATAAAAAAATAAAACCAAGCGTCAAAGTACTTTGGAATATTTTATTCATTTATCCTTCGTCTCTCTCTTTCTTCGCCATGGCATTAATTTATTTGTGATCATTTATTAAACTACTTAGTAAGCATAATGTGACCAACTAAATTACATTTGGTTTCCCTGCAGCGAATACAGTTGACATAGAAACAATCATTGGTCTATACAATTACGTGAAAATTTTCTCTAAATACATTTCAGATCATTGGATGATATATTACAGAAATATATGTATACCCAACATTGAGCTTAAATAAATTCATTTAATACCTACATAAATGCGCAACGTTAACTAAGCGATTAGAGGCGCGGACAGTCAATTTGGTGGTATGTTGTTTTGTAGTTGTATATGGACTGGGTTCGTTTTCCGTTCTTGTCCTTAGATTTTATTTGATGTATTAACATGAGAAATAATAATGTAATTTGCCTCCATATCTAATACAATATTGGTTGTGTAACGGTTAATCTATACCTTTTGTAAAAGAATTTAGGGTAGAAAAACAGATATACTCCGATCATCTGCCGATTGTTTTATGTCTCTCGATTAAAGACCAGGAAGTTTCAGATCTGTTGCCTTTCCTCCCAAAGTTAGTGTGGTGTCAGGATGATATAAAATTTTTTAAAGAAAGACTGCAGGAAAATTTTGTGCCAGTGGCTATATCTCAAGAAGCAGACACACAATTTGTTGTAGATTATTTAATAAATTGTATCCGAGACTGGCTTCCATTAAGAATTCCGGCTTATCTAGGAAAAGAATAGTTTATAATAAGTGGTTTGAATCAGAATGTGGCAGGATGAGAAATAATTCATTTAAACTGTTAAATTTATTTCGTAAGACAAATTCAGATATTGTCAAAAGAAGATATTTGGAAGTTAATCGAAATTATAAATTATTATGTTTTAAAAAGAAAAACGAATTTTATAAAATAATAGGGGAAGAATTTAAATTATGTCGTGATACTATAAGATGTTGGTACCTTGCAAATAAATGTAAAAACAATGGAAATTTTGTATGTGGATCTGCTATATTACCTGATGAATGGCACAACTATTTTAAGGAATTGTATAATCCTACACTTATTGCTGAGTCTGTGTTGTGGGCGCAACCGTGGATTGTTGATAGTGAGTTATTAATCGTGTCAAAAATAATAAAGCCCCCGGTCCGGACAGAGTGCCATTCGAATTTTTTAAATACACAACGGAGACATTACAACAGAATTTACTTTTATTATACAATACCATTTACGAATTCGGCAAAGTCCCTTCAAGTTTCTTAAAATCAATAATTTTCCCTCTCTTTAAAAAGGGTGACCCGAGTTTATTGCCTAATTATAGGGGAATATCCTTTATGAACTGTATTTCTAAATTGTATGCATCCCTCCTTTCTCAGAGATTGAGTGCTTCGGTTGATGATAAGAACTTATGGAATGGATATAATCAGGTAGGATTTAGGAGAGGTTATTCAACAAATGATCAAATTTTTACATTAATGAATATCATTCAATTGAAATGGTTACAACCTAAAGGTAAAGTGTTTTGCTTTTTTGTAGACTTTCAGGCTGCTTTCGACAGTATTGACAGGAATGCGCTATTTTATAAATTAAGCATATGAGGGCTGAGTATCAGGTTTTTCTTAGAAGCACTGAGAGGTCTATATGAAGGGTCGGAGTCTAGTGTGTGGTGTAATGTTGGTCTAACTAGTTCCGGACAGAGTCAGGAGTTAAACAGGGATGTACCTTGAGCCGCCTACTTTTCTCATTTTACTCACGCGACCTACCTGATGAGATTCGTGGCGGACTCAAAATAGGAAGCACCAGTAAATAGCCTCCTTTATGCAGACGATATAGTTCTCATTACTGACGATGCGAAAGTACTTCAAGAAATGATTCGTAACCTTGCTATGTATGCCAATAAATGGAGCTTGAAAGTGAACCTTGGTAAATCCAAAATAATGGTTTTTAAAAAAGTAGGTGGAAAGCTATGCAGGAATGAGAAATGGTATTACAATAATGCACCTATAGAAATTATAAAGAATTACAAATATCTGGGAGTAAATTCTACTCCCTCTTTAAATTTTAAGATGCACTTAAAAGAAAAACAGTTGGCAGGTAAATGGAGCATTAACAGTATTTGGCAACATCTGTTTCTGAATAATGCAATCAGTTTGCCCGCTAAATATCAGGTTTTTGACGCGGTTCTTAGGTCAGTAGCATGTTATGGTTGTCAAGTATGGGGATACTAAGCATTTGAGGAATTGGAGCAATTAAATAGATATGTCATTAAAAAGTTATTTAAACTTCCTATTAATATCTCCAATTACGTGCTGTATTTAGAGACCGGCCGACATACACTGTTTCTTTTTACTTTAAGCTTGCATTTTGCTTACGTCTTAAAGATATTTAATAGGCTCTCTGGTGGATTGATAAATGTAATCGCTGAAGAAATAGTAAGAAAGAAAGTATCATGGTTCAAGGAATGGTTGCGTTTAGCTGAGGTATGTGATGCTACCCTGGCACCGAATTACTGTCATCAGTGGCATGAACAGACTTCTAATATTATAGTTAAAGTTAGGAGGATGCAAAAGGCTGAGTTTGAGTTCCTAGCTTTACAGGCAAATTACCATCTTTTGTATAAGGAGTTAAGGTGTGATGTAAATTATATAGATTCGGAATTGGATCTCTCAATTAAACAAATAATATTTAAGGTACGCGGTGAATTATTAAATTTAAACTGTAAGCCTTGGATCACAAATCGTGTTAATTTATGTTCATTATGTTAACTGAATGAACAGGAAACATTTCATTTTCTGGGAGTCTGTCCCATTTTAAAAGAGTTTAGACTCAGTTTTCTGGTAAAGAAAGTCTGAGATCTGATGAGGTGGTTCTTCTTCTAAATAATGGGAACTGGATTAACCTGTATAATTTTGTAATTAGTGCACTTAATTATGTATGGGCAAAGCCTGATAATTGAATTTAATTATTGATATTAATTTAGTATATTCATTTTTCTTTTCTTTTCCATGTTTATTTTATTAATTTTCTCTTCATTCATTTAAGTTATCATTTATAAAAAATCACTTTTTCTTTTCTTTCTTTTTTTTTATTGCAAATATTTTACAGTCAAGTCAAATTCATATTATTAGTATCTGTTATATACTATATTTGTTTTCTTTATTAACTAACTAGACTTCTGGCAGACGGATATACACGCCATTATGTTTAAAGCTGTAATTTGTTATTATTTTCTTCATTTTTTTGTGTCAAATAAACGTTATTCTATTCTATTCTACTCTCCTCAAATTTGTATTACGCTCCGTTCAATATCTTGATTAAAGGGTTAATTCATCTAAAAAATATATTACAAAGAGCTTAAAATAATTTGTAGACTATGATTTTAAACTGTAGATTTACAAAAGCAAATTTAAACGATTAGTAAGAAAAAATTTTAAAATGTTTAGTTAGTTACGCCACTGGTGTAAAATTTTTAGATTACTCTTCTTGTTATTATTATAATATTTCTTTAATAATGGGTTTAATATTACTGTGCTAGTTAATGTAAATTGTATTGCAATTTACTCTGATAATATTTGTGAAGATTACATTGTTAATTGTAAAGCTTTCTTCGTAGAAATGTTCTCTGAATCTGACTGACAAATCTGACAAACTTTTGTTAGGGAATTTTTGACTAATACATTAACTGGATTTGTTGTTTACGCCTAGTAAGATGCAAAGGAAACAATGTATTCAATATATCATTTTTATTATATTCCATAATTTATACTATAATAAATAAATTTATAATAAAAATAGATCAAAAAGAATTGTATGTATGTAATTGAATATGTATGTATTTATTTATTTACAAGCTGCAAAAATTGTATCTTAATTGTGCGGCATCATAAGTTTCAGTATTTTTTCTTTACAAACTTATTCCTAGTATGTAACCTTTCGTAGCTAGAACTCCACGGCATTTGTAATGTGCCTGAAACCTCGTTACCCAAACTTTTTTAGGTTTTACGTCTGGTATAATTTCCCTCAGTTTTTCTTCTGGTAGGATTTCTGAAATATTCAATACAATAAAAATATGTGTGCATAAATAAGAAGATAGTTAGAGAAGTTTTTAAGTCAGGCATTCAAAATCATCAGCCGTTTATGTTTCACGTACTTTAGTTGGATAACAACATATTCTTTGTTTACATAATTATTAAAACTTATGTTCAAAACATTTATCAGTAAAGGCAATTTTATTATGTTTAACTTATTCAGAAGACAATAAAGGATATTATTATTTCTGAATATAAACCAACTCAGAGGGTAACCAACACATGTTATTAATTTAGGATCCAATCTAAGAACTCTGATGGAAAAAAACTATGCATACCTTGAGGATCGTTGTGCGTAAGCAACTGTATGTCATGGAGTTTAGCAAATTCTTGAAGTGCGGGGGGCACCACACAACATGAACTTAAACTAATTTGTACAATGCTTGGTTTCACCTACCACATAAATAACCATTTTCAGTTTACATTAACTGGTACATAATTAATTTTTAAGATTCGAATAGAGTTTATACCTGCACCCTTTCATAGAAAGCAATGAACTGATCAGTATCCAAATCTGCGATTCCAATCCGGCATATCTTGTTTCCTCTGGCAAAATTTTCCAAGATATTCCAAACTTCATATAATTCTACATCATTTCCTTTAGGTTTATAAGAAAGCACCAATGAATTTATGCACTTGGTCTCTAAATAGTTCAAGCCTGAAAAAAATGTAACTCATACATTAAAACGTTAGATCTAGGATGAGTGGATAATAAATACCAAAAATCTAGTGAGAAATATACACACGACTTTCTCTTACTGAAGTTTAAAAGATTTAAATGGCAAATTTTCTTCAAGCTATAGTTTTTACTAATGCTTATTTTCAATTTTATATCAATTAAAGAATAAAAAGTAATGCCTATTTATTCAGGCGGGCTTAACGTCCAACTACCAAATTAGGTGTCGTGGAGGGGGGCGAAAGCACTTACTTTACTAATAACATTTTTTAAACAAATATAAAATTTAGTTACACGCTGGACTGGAACTGGGGTCCTCCCACTTACAAGTCCATGCTCATAACCACTACACCAACACCCGCCCCTCAATTAAAGAATATAAACTTAATAAAAGATGAATGTACTTACCAGGATAAATGTAACTTTACACAATCAGTATTAGAAATAAATATAATGTATTTATGACTGTGATTTATAGATTAAATAGCTCAGTAAAGATTGTGAGTAACTTCAACTAGACCACTAAAATATGTTTTAGCAAACATAAGAGTTAAAGTAGCGTTACATTGAAATAATAAGGTTAAGATACTATCAATTTTGTTATTTTTTAGTTACAGTTCATTTGTTTCAATAATATAGAGTGACTTTATAAGGTAAAGTGTCAATTTAATATAGTTCAGGTGCAAAGGACCATTGTATGTTGTGCCCCTTTCAAAATACGAAAAAAAAACAATAAAATGAAATAACTCTTAATAAAATATCTTATATATATCTTATAAAATCTCTTAATAAAGTAACTTTCACCATTTGTGCGGCGTAGGTAGTGCACCGTTAAATACGGCAGCGTTTCAGTTCAAACATTTCAAAAATGGGATACCAGATGTGAAGATGAGCTAAGAGCATATGATCTTTCAGTTGTCGATGATGGGGAATTACTGGAATGTTTAAAGAAGGATGCTACCAATCTAGTCTTATCTATCTTTTCTTCAAACGCCAAAGTGTGCCACATTCTCAGACGCTGGATACCCGGAATTTAAGACAAAACAAGATCCTCATGAATGTCACAGCACAAACCAAAAAAGAGATGTATGCAAAAATGTGCTCCAAAATCCAAAAGATGGTACGTATTGGAAAAGAATAATTACAAATGAAAAATGCATATTTCTGAAAAATCAAAAAACAATACATCAGCAGTGGGTACCACAAGAACATGCAGGCCAACCGAGATTAGCCAAGACTGATTAGAGAAAAAAAGGCATGCTTTGCGTTTAGTGGCACACCAAGATGTTTTGAATTTTGAGCATTGTTGTTGATTGTGAACTTCATACCGAACAAGATAGAGTTTATGAAGTCTTAAATGCAAGGTAATCCTTTTTAATTAGAAATAAACCTATTCTGAAAACATTAATAACGGTCCCGCCCATCGTTCGCGTATGACAGGTAAAATGGGCATTGCTGGATGGAACAAGCGTTTCGCTTTACCGTGCTTTATTCCCAAGGCACCATCTGATTAAGAGTAACCATTTTTCTATTTACTTTTAAATGAAACTGTTTTTTCAACAAAATCTTTTGTAACAACGGGTAAGGAGGCTGCAACGAAATATTTCAAACAAATCAAATTAGGTATAATAAGAGAGGGTGTGGCATAATTAGTAAAGCAGTTAATTCAAGGAAAATTTTGATCGGAGTCCAAATTTTTTTTATTTTATCAAAATTATGCTTCACAAACATCATAACATTATGTTAAGTGCATATTTAATTAAAATTAGGGTAACTGGGTAATGAACAAATTGAAATCAATACCATCATCATATTCGCCCATTTAACCAATTTAAGAGAATGTTTTGCAAATGAGGTTATCTTAACTGGACAGCAATTTAACAAACTGTTTCTCCTAATAAGAACTGATGATTTTAATGTTACCATAACTGTATCACAATGAAAATTACTTACATTTCTGTAATGCTTCCTCTAAAATTTTTGCCTCACCAAAATCCACAAATAATTTGACGCTGATCAGCAATTCATTTGTGTCAACGTCATGGGTATAAACTGGTTCCTTACTTGTTATCTCAAGTTCATGACTCTTTTTTGCCTTTTTGCAGTTAGTCAATGCCAATTTCAGACACTCCAAAAGCTTAAAATTATATATTTATAAGTGTGTGGAGGATTTGTTCTGTAATAACCAAATAAATATGTCTAACTACATACAAATGACTGCGAGAAAAAAAGGATTCAAATGACAGCTACTCTGAACTGATCAAACTAAAACTATTAAATTTCTTTTATGAAATTTTGTAATTGAGAACATACCTCATCAGTAGACTTTTGTCCTGGTTTTTTCACAATATCATTCAAATTTAAAACGTTACCGGTTTCAACAATGATCTTAGTGACGCCACGAGAATCAAGCATCCTTGGCGCTTGAATGTAATGCTTAAAGTAAGAAAGTGTTATGAGTGTTTATATCTGTTCTACCTAAAACCAAAACTAACAATCACGTTGATGACTTAGTAATTTATTTACTTGCATTTTCATTTTTCCAGGAGCCGCTAGAGGTCAGGTGTCTAGGAGAAGGTAGAACTGATCACTAATTGATTTAACCTCGTCTAATTACTTAATACCGTGACAGCGGGTCAAATGTCCTACAAAGCTGATTATCAACTAAATATTATTTTTATGGCTATTGTATGAATATAGGAAACATTTAACGTACAAGTTTAATAATGAAGAAAATACTAAAATTTGAAAAACAAAAATAAGAAAACCAAATCTCAGAGCACTTCAAGAAAATAAAAGATGAATTTGGAACATAATAGATTCCTTGGTTTTACATCGAATTTGCAGTTACTCCAACCATTTTTCTTATATATGGTTCTATTTTAATTTGGTGTATATGTAAGAAAGTATTATTTCAACCATGCCTATTTGTTTCTTTTCGTCTTTTTTTTGTTTTTAAAAAAAGAGATCTTTAGAACACAAGTTTGTCTTTTATAAACGGTTTCTTACACTATTCAAAACCTATCACTCACTCGTCAGATCACTTCTATTTCTGCGCAGACTACTTGAGGTTTTGTTGAGGTTACTTTTAAATGTAAGCACTAAACAAGCGACTAATCGTTTTCATTGTTCAGTCTGATAGTGACTTAGCGACTTGTTGATTGATGAATTTTTGCCTACAAAAATGGCTGTTGATCATTATGGAATAATGTATGCCGTTTTAGTTGGTTCAGGTGGTGCTTATGGCTATATGAAATCAGGTATACACATACCCAACAATCAATAATTGTACTATTTTCAATTGTGATATTATTAGAATGGACTTTTTTTACCATTCGTTCATGCAGAAGAAAAATTTATCGAGTTAGATTTCATAAATCTCCATCTTTTTTTTTTTTATATAATACAAGTTTAGTGAATAGTTACTTTTTGAATACGAAATAAATCATTCGTGAAAATCTTTATATGGTTGGGCTCATGTAAAACGAAGTCTGGCGATCAAGAGTTCTAATAACAAAAATAATAAAATCCCTTAAGACTGTAAGCTTATTTTAAGCTGGTTTCAGGAAAATCCTAAGAGAGAATCTTTTTTTAAATTCTTCTAAAAATTAATTTTCCATGTTAAACACTGGCAAGAGAATCAACTTTCACAATTATTTAATCCTTTTATTTAGTTCAACATTAATTAAATCAATGATTTTAGGAAGTGTACCGTCACTAGCAGCTGGACTGATTTTTGGAACGCTGCTAGGTGTTGGAGCATTCCAAGTTTCAAGAAACGCTGAAAACTATCAGTTATCTCTAGGGACATCTGCTCTTCTTGGTAGTCTCATGGGTTATAGATTTTATAATACCGGGAAAATAATGCCTGCTGGTCTGTTAGCTGGAATCAGGTTTGTGAACTTGAGTAATCTGTGTACAGTTTTAATGTTTTGGTGGGAAATCATTCCAAATTTAAGTGTGATTGAAAGAGGATCTAAAATGTTTATATTTTGTTTCCCTATTGATAAAGTTCGTTTAAGCAAACTTATGATATATGTCATTTAAAGCAGGCAATATCTAAAGTCCTGTTTTGGAATGCAAATTTTTAAGAATTAAAAAATCCTATAAAAATCACATAGATGATTTACATGTATCATTCTAGGCAAGTGTACAATTTGTCAGTATATAAATTCATGAATTATGATTATTATACAAATCTGTATAATTTTTTTTTCCAGCATTGCTATGACATTACGGTATGGTGCTATGGCTTTCTTTCCCAGTAAAGAATTCAAGACTGAAAGTATTAAAAATTAGAATATATGTATCTTTTTAGATCATTTATATAGTATTAATATTTAAGTAATTAAGATTTGTGCACATTTAAGCCATATTCTTTTTATCTTTATTTTCATTGGTATTAGAAAAAGCTATCGACGAAGCAAAAAATAATTTTAAAAAACTGTAATTACTGTGTTTATCTTTATAAATGTTGACTTTATTGTGCAGATGTTAAATGTAATGTATCACAAATGAACTTCTATAGCATAACCATCTGAATATAATAAATAATCTTTTTTTACAGATAAAAAATAACTTTAATTTTAACAAACAGAATGTTGGTTGGCTGGGGCCAAAGAAAAAAAACTTTTTATCTTTTTTCTTTCCCCATAGCCAACCATCATTTTGTTTGCTTTATTAACAACTGCCAAATGTAACTATTGTTTATATAAAAATAAATATGAAATAAAATTATTTTGTAATTTATATTTATGCAAATAAAGTTACTAAATTTTCTTTTTCTCATACTAAAAAAATAACCTGAAATAATTTGTCTATTTCTTATCCGTGTATACCCTGGAAAAATTTATAGCTATAAGGAAATTTCAGGGAGAAGATCGGTAGAGGATTCAAAGAGCAGCTTCATTTTTGAGGAGCCGATATAATAAAAGCAATTCAGCCATAACTGAAAAATTTGATTATTTCCACTTCATGTGTGTAATTAAATATTTAAATATATTTGCGTGACTTTTATGAATTACAGAAATCTGTAGGTCTATATAAGAATCTCATGTTTCGCTTTAGATAAATTTTGATGGATGTGCCATTTGAAAATATATGATAAGATTAAGGCTTTTAATTAGCGTAATATACTATTCTAATTTTGTCATTTTGAATTCTCCTGATATTTTTAGTCAGAACATAAGAAAAGACAAAATACGCGTAAAATTTATTTTATATAACTTTTTATGGTTCAGTTCTAAGGGTTACACAACAGACCGCACCAAGCAAAAACGGAATAGTATTGATACATATACTAATGATGGGAAGGCAAGATAATGAAAAACTCTTCAACAATGAGAATAGATAAGTTTTTTTAAGATAAAATTTCAATTCCATTAGTCGTACTTTTCTAAAAATAGATGTTAAAAAATGAAATTTATTTTTCAATATTTTATTACTAAATACAAGTTTTGGGTTGAACTATTTCAAAAAAAAAAAATTAATTAATGGAAACATATTTAATTTGTGTAAAAACAAAATACTTCTATTAAAAATAGTCATGAAATTAAAGAAATTATACAAAAAAATTGCCAAAATTAAAGAATATGATCATTTTTTTTTACTTTCTCTTCTTACTTCTGGTAAGAAGAGAAGTATGGTGATCGGGCCAAATTTCGAAATTGAGTTTTCACCAGAAATACACGTTTTGTGATCACCTGAGTTCGAAAAAATTGGTTTTAGTGATATACTGTGTGTGTGTGTACTAAGTATCTCAAAAACGAAAGCACAACTTGGATCTCATGTGAACGTTTTTGAGGAAAATCCATCTACCGTAATTGCGATTTTACTGAATTTTTTTTTTTCAGTCTTTCGCTTTTTCTTTGAATTTTGTATACTATCGATACAACTGTATCCCTACCAATTGTTTGCTATATTTTCCTGGAAAATTGATTTTTGGGAGGTTCCGGGGGAACAGTAGCGTTCTGTTTCCTATAAAGTATTACTTCAATACAAAATATATGCTCTAACACTTATATGATGTTAATATACACTAGAAGTATTGCTAGAATTCCAGATTTGAAGATAATAGTTTAATCGAAAATGCGATTTCGCAGAATAGGTTTTTGAATTCTTTTTTTAATTTAATCGGTAACTTCTATAACGATTTCTTTTAAACATATGGTAACTGCAGAGTTCTAAACGTATCAATTTATTTGAAGTATTTTTCCCCCAAAAAATTGTTTTTGGATAATTATGCGGCAGTTATTATAAGCAGTTGGGTCAATGTTAGATAGATAGATAGATATATAGAAAGATGGATAGATAAATAGATAGATAGATAGATAGATAGATAGATAGATAGATAGATAGATGTGGGTCACAATATAATCACTTCTCTACCTACCAAGGAGTTAGTAGGTAGGTACAATAGGAAATTTTTCATTTTATTGGTATTATTATATTTGGACTATAAGAGGAAGTGAAAAGTAGTGTGAGTGGTTCACACCAGTATTTTTTTTTATTTTGAGATCATTACAATTTTGACACGTCTGAAGAAATTAAATTAAATGCTAGTTTTCTGGCAGAGTTAATGTCCAGCCTTGGAGTTCCAGTTTTGGAGGGTGCTTTACCTATATTCAATTTATGTGTTTATAAATCTGATAAAAGCCTTATTGGGAATGAATCTAGTTTCTTCTTCTTCTTAGAAGAGCAGAGTTCGGCTTGAATATTAAATTTTCTTTTATTTGTAAAATCTTCAATATTAATACGCTGCTCTTTCCATAAATTATGTCAGTTGCGACTGACTAGGACTGTCTTGGTTTTTTCATCTTAAAAAAAATTTATAGATGTACTAAAAAGATGGAGAATGCTTCGAATAATATAAAAACCATCTACTATAGTATAATTCCCAGACATAAATGGAAAAAAAAATTGGAAATCACTATAATTATATAAATTTGAAAAATAATAAGGCAGGCCAATTTGTATATCTAGGAAGATATTCAACAGATTGACAAAGTGAATCGGTGCAGCAATCTGCCAAATAGAATTTTCGATCTTTCGACAAAAAAGGATTAAATAATTGATCCGGAAACAAATATTTCATTTCTTTTAATCCGAAGTGTTTTTGTTGATATTTTTTTTTTGTAAGTGACAAACTTGGTGAACTCTCATACACCACCACCAATAGACTTAAAGTCAGGATAACTTAACATTCTCTCTAATTTCCAATTTGAAGAAAAACTGTAATAACTGCATTAAGAGAAAGTTGGGTGAATGTTTCACTCCAGCTTGTTAGTTTATGAATCGTTTGTTGTTCTTTTTAACTTAGCAAGCACAAGCAATATGCTTGAACGTATCTCTGATAAAGTTTTATCTATTCGTTAAATCTAAAACTGCCACAATTGTTTTTAACTAATCAGTTGTGTTGAGACACAGGGAGAAGACATGAGCGCTATCCACAAGGTTCATCGATTAGTTATATCCTACCCAGTACATAAACTTGTATATATAATATGTGTGTGTGTGTGTATGTGTTTATAATGAGCGAGTGAATTGAGTGTGTAAGTGAGACAGTGTCGTCATCACTGCCACCCTACCAAGAAAGTGTAAAATCTATATACACCCTGGTGTCCCTCGTCTACCCCGCCGCCATATACAATACACACAGAAACTGCGCAAACCGGGCCCGTGCGCTCTCTAAACTTAAAAAACATGGCCGACCCTGTTACGACGAGATATTTTAGATTTAGGCAAAAATAGCCTAACAAGCTGACTACCACAAAGTGTTTGGTTGGGTAGTGTGTGTGTGTGTGTGTGTGTATGAGTTTTTTTTGTTGCTGTTGTTGTGTGTATATGTTTGGTGTTTATTAGTGGTGCTGTTATTAGTGGATTGTGCCGTTTCTAACAACGCGCCAACAAAAACAAAAAATGATAGAAATGTGTTGAATAGTAAAACGGTGTGGTTTAACTTACGATGGGCAGTAATTGCTCCAGTGGACAGACGCACAAAGATCCTGATAGTATATCGACACGGAGTGAAGAGTGAGTAATATAAAAATTCAGTTTAATTGATGCCGATGCTTTACTAGGGGAGACTTGTTAAAAGATACAATATAAATATTCTATTATTCACTCTAACTTTTATTTGATTGGGAATCTAGTTTATATTCGTAAAATAATTATATTATAATTAAAACAGCTTGTAACAACTGAAATTAAAATAATATCTGCCAAAAAAAAAACTAGTTTGTACAGTTTCCTATCGAAAAAACTCTAGCTATTAACCAAACACCTTCCCTTTTTAAATATAAGAAAACATTAATTCTAATATTTGTCTTTACATTGTAAAAAGGGTAGCTTTCAAGTAATGACCTTACGAGTTACGCCCATATCGATGGGGAAGATCTGACGGATACTTTGTAACATTGTACACTTAAACATATATATCTCAGCTCCTCTTTGTGTTGTTCAAACTTAAATCAATATTCTATCTATCCTGGACTAAAGTTTTTTGTTTTTTAAAAGAAAAATATGACGCAATTTGTTTCTATTTTTTATTTATTTTGTCGCTGGAAATTTGAGATCTGAAACTTTATTTTTTAATATAAAACCTCTATAAATATAATACATTTATTTTCCACCCCAAAGTATTATAGATTAATAAATCAATTCTGGAAAGAATATCGCAGCAATTTATTAGAAGCTAAATTAACTTAGGCTTATTGTTTTTTCAAAACAACGTCTTACAATTAATTATGTTATCTAGGGCAAAAATATATATATTTTTTTATGAATATTTACTGAAGCAATTAATATAATTACCCACATTACAAAAAGAAATATTTCTCCCAATCATTTCTGATCATTATGTGTATAACCGTAATACACCTAGTTTTTATTGAAACAAATTAGCAATAATTAAAAAATGGATAAAATAATGAACTTTTTACTCCTAGAACCAAAAATATAATAAGAATATTTTTAAAATTATTACAATTATTGTTTATAAGAAAATTAGGTTGATATGCAAAGTATGTTATGAAATGGAAGGTCAAATATGTTTTCAGCATACCGTTATAGGATGGATAGAAATATACGAGTAATTTAATATTATAACAATATTTTGAAGTAAATTACCTTTTTAATGTTTGCCAACTTCAAAACTTCAATGGTCTGCCATATTTACTTTAAACTTCACTGAAGTTTCTTTGACATTGAATATTTTTTTCATCAAGTTATACTATAATAGGTTATCCCGCAAAACAGCTTAGTATTGTTTGCAGTATCTTGCTCCTTTTTCTGTTCCTTTAATGATGATTATTTTGCTTTATTTTATCTTGTACTTAAATTACTTGCTTTTTCAAATTGCAAATTTCAACTTTTGCAATCTCTTACTATTGTGAGTGGAAGCATTGTTATTTTCAAATTTTCTAAACTGAGTTTTCACCGGAAATACGTATATTTCTTGTTGGAAAAACTATTTATTAAAGTCTTGTTGGAAAAACTATTTATTAAAGTCACACTTCCAATCAACCAAATTTCTTCAAATTTAGAATTTTGGCAACATATCTAATTCTTATATAAATAGTACAAATCGTTTCTTCCTCCTCAAAACCCCCAAAAAATCAATTTTCCAGGAAAAATGTTTCAATAAATGAATGGACGTACATTTTCGAATATGTTTTCGAAGTTTAAAGAAAATTATTGTACTCGTTTTCGAAAAAATGAAAAATTGCTTCAGAAAAGTGGTACTTCCGGTTGACCAATTTTGACTAAAAACCTGCCAAAACAAACGAACTATTAATTTTGGACTTTCTGCAATTTACTGTTTTTGAGTATTGCTCTACTTAACATACATATATACAAATCACTTTCTGATGCTTGCCCGGGAGCCTCAAAACATTACATAATTCCGGTGAAACTCAATTCCCAAAAATGTGACATGATTATTATCACATGAGAGAAAGTAAAAACGAGAAATCATAGTAAATTGAAACTACATATTCTATTTTTACCTAAGAAATAACATAGATTACAGGTTTTCAGTTTTTTTGTTTTTCTCAAAAAGTGGCATCAACGGTTTTTTCGAACGTGTTTTGCATATTGTAATTATGATAAACTCTCATTTTTATTTGGATCGTTTCCCTGGAAAAAGTGATTTTAGGGGTTTTTGGGGGAGCTAGATCTGTTTACATTAAAATTTTTATATTAAGAAAATTAAATGTACTAAACATTTATATTATGGAGCAAATTTATCACATGGAAGGTTACAAATCTATGAAAGTCGTATCAGTGTTTCCACAACAGATCAGTTTGCCACTAATTTTACCAATTATAAAAAAGTATACAAAACAAAATTGATATCGTTCCCAATGTTAAGAGAGATGGTAAAACAAAAACTTCCCCAATTTTCTTTTACTAAAGTGTTCTTGAAGAAAATTTATTGAAATATAAAAATCGGTTCAATATTTAATTTAGAATAACTGTCGTTAGTACAAAATAGCAAAGGTAATTTTCTTACATTTTTTATTTTATTAGATTTCTAATTTTGTAAAAATTTGTTTTTTATCTGCATTTTTCTAAATACAAATATAAAATGAAAATTTTTTCTTTTGTTTTATACACTCCAGAGATATCAAATATAAAATGTATTGTGAAGGTCATGAAGTAGAAGGCACTCACTCGCAAAAGATTTTAATTAATTTTCTTAGAATTAAAGACAAAACAAAAACGGATGCTGAGATAGTGCCAGATTTAATTGCTGGTTTATAAGAATATGGTGAAACGAATAAATCGCTTTGAAACTGGATTTAGAAACAATATTTTACAAGAATTCAGAATTCAAAATTGAATGTATTTATTCTTTAGGAGTTTGTGGAACAAAGCCAACAAATGACTATTCTAATTTAATGTATAAAGAAATGAAGACAAATTTTAATTATACAAACCATAGATCATTATATTTATAGAAGTATGAACTTACTGAAAAATTGGCAGAATTATTGGTGAATTTTGATAAATATGGTTTTCGATTCTTTAAGCCTATGTAAAAATTAGCTGAATAAAACGATCTTTCTTTCATTAACAATTGTAACTACCTATAATTTTTCAGAACAAATCAAAAAGTGAGAAACAAAAATTAATAGCGTTTTTTTTTTTAAAGACGCTTCAAGATCTGTTGTAGAAAAATTATTCTTTATTCGCAGGTTGAAAATAATCAATAAATTTTATTGTAAAAAAAATCTGGTGACTCACACGATTTTCTCTTACAGCTGTTAGATTAGATTAGATTGATAATGTGTCGTAAGATAAGCATTAATGTGGATTGAGGCCACTCTGACCTAAGATACAACAAAATCATAGACAGCTCGGCTAAAGAGGCTGTCAATTCTGGGAGAAACAATCTACATCCATCCATCCCTTCCTCCAACAGTTGTCAAACAACTCATAAGGCGTCATATCTTGAATATGTGGCAACTGTGGTGTTCACATAAGGGAACCTTCTAAAGGGGTAACAAGGGAAACCTCCATGGTTTAAGGGGCCAGCCATAAACAAGCTGTAGCGTCAATAATAATTAGATTAAAATCCAAGTTTGCCGAGCTTATCTATACAAAATTAGGCCGAGAATCTCCAAGTTATGGAAGAGATACCACTAACGGGAGGATCTCAATCACATATTAATGGAATTCCCATCAATGTTACAACAAAAGAGTTGGATTGTTTCCACTTGATTAAAAAAAATTGCAATCTTCTTTTCACAATGAGATAATTATATTCTCTAACAATATAGATAGCGAAACTGTATATGAATTCTTGATCTAAATATATCATCCTAACAAATAGAAATCATGAAATGAAGTCTTGATCTAAATTATATTATAATGTTGACATTATAGAAATATAGAGATTTAAAGTTATGGTGACATTAGACCTACTGCATCTCCAGCGCTGGCTGTATGGTGAAAACCTGTGCCAAGGAAAAAAACAACAATAAACACTTGTTGCAATGAACTGGGTTTAACGTACGCTAGTGTTTACTCTCCATTTTTATACTGAGATTTCTTGAGCTGAAATGTATTAAAATACTATATTTAACAAACGGTTATGTACGTTGATTTTAGGTAGTTATTATTTTCAACTCCTTGCTCCTACTTGGCAAGCGACTATTTTCCGGTTTACTAATCATTATGGCAACTAAAAATCAATCAATTCAAAGCAACTAAAAAAGATTAAGATAGCTAAACGGTATTTAAGCTTCCAGCATAGGTTGTAGCACATGAAATATCGGCAAAAGAGGTAACCTAAATAAACCAACGCCCATCAATTCATGGAGACGAAAAGATTGCATGCTTAAACGAAGTGGAAAAGAAACTGTTGATCTTAAAATAGGAAATAAGTGTGCTAATAAAAATTGAAGCATCTTAAGTTGATGGGCGTCAAATTGGCCCTAAAATACTACGGAAAGTCTAAAGACATCATATTGTCGTTAATACCATTAATTCATTTAGAGTTACTTTGTCTAATTGAAAATTGGAAAGTTATTCCAACAATTTTATCTAGCTTTTGTTCGATTTGTGAATTTGGGATAGAGCTGCTGAAATTACTATTTATTTTCCAAGGAATGGAAAATACTTCTTCTTGAATTTATCTAGCATTTAGTGATACTAGTGCAAGAGACTTTGGAACTTTACATTAAAAAAGAATTCTTCAGAAAACTTTTCAAATAAATCTACCATGAGACCATCTTAAGTTTTCGTCTATCAAAAGAATTACTTATATTTTTCTACAATAAAGTAAAATGATTATTTATCAGTTTAAAGATCCCAGTAATTTGTAAAATTCTCGTATGCCTTAAAACTTTACATTTATAAAACCAAAACAAATTGAAAGTGGACATATGTGACTTAACAGTGTCTTGTTGTCAACGGCAATAGAGCTGGCTTGATTTACAAAATGTACACTGGTTATTCTACAAATACTGTTTGTCCGAGAATTTTCCTCGTATAGAGCGAATAATATAAAATAACTTGTTTGGACTATAATTATTGTCATAATTATGTAATGTTAATTTGCCACATAAGAACTAAACTCCGTTACCAATACCAACCTCATCAAGTACCATCGCGCCTCCGGGCGCACTTCAAATACCCAATACTCCTCTGCCATGCACAGTATGTGCAGCCAACCATCCCCTAAACGCTTTTTTCAACCCCCACCAAGAACTAGGAGAAATCTGATATAAGCCGCAATCTGAGTGCTTTATCAAGTCTCAAGGTCAGCCTTAAGAGTTAACAAGCAATCCTTGAAGAGCTGAAGAAGAGTTACAAAACAAGCAACAAAGAAGAAAGTAGCCAATCAAGCACTCAAGCTTACTGCTATTGAGGAATCTACTCTTGAAGAGTTATTCAAGGAACTACTTGTAAGAAGCAATCATCTGTATTAACTCGCTCTTACTCTTATGGACCTAATTGACTGTTATTACGAGGTTCATTCAATAAATAACGAGACAAATCGCGGTAGCTCAGAAACGGTTTGTTTAATCGATACAATAGTTTCAGTGCGTCAAGTTGGCATTCTTGTACTTAGTTTCTCAACAGCTGTTCGAAAGAATTTGGTAAGCATAACCTCAAATGACTAGCGAGACCGCTCGAGCATTGCACCTCGGAAGAACAATGCTCAGTGATTAGATTTTTTAGTTGCATAGGGTACCAATGGTAGTGAAATCCACGAAAGAATGTTGAAAGTGTACGGAAATAATTGTTTGAACCGTTCAAACGTTTACAAATAGGTAGAACAGTTTAAAAGTGGCCATGTAAGTGTCTGTGACGAGCAACGAAGTGCCTTGGAGGACAGGTTGAAGTCACAACTTCCTCTCTCGAATCTCGTATTAACGCGTTAATTCAGGACAACAGGCGTATTACTGTTGAACTGAAGCTGAAGAAGTGCACGCGAGTGTTGGAACTGTCCATAACATTATTCAGAATAAGCTGCAGTACAAGAAAACTTGTGCGAGATGGGTTCCAAGACAACTTACGACGCCCACAAAGGAAGTAAGGTGGAAGATCCTTCCACATCCCCCCTACAGCCCCGACTTCTCCCCATTGGACTTCCATTTGTTTGGACCCCTTAAAAAGGCTCTGCGTAGGAAACATTGTCAATCAAATGAAGAAGTTATAAATCAGGTGCAAAAGTGGCTTCGAGATAACTCAAAGAATTTTATGCCAGAGGGATACACAAATTAGAAGAACGATAGGATAACTGTATTAATGTTGCCGAGGACTATGTTGAAAAGTAGCCAAAGTTTAGTATTGATTAAATAAATCGCTTTTGAGTTACAGCGATTTGTCTTGTTACTTATTGAATGACCCTCGTATAAGCAAGATTTCTAACTATCCACACTGCTCTTGAAGCGACTCACATCAGCCAACGTTACCATTCTACATTCATCACGCTACCAACATTATCAATCTTCGCTCAGTCTACGCCAGCCTCTATATGCTCTACCATTGCTTGAATAATATAAGAAAGGAAAAAATATCACATTTCTAGCAAGTTATCTAGAACATAATAATAATAATTAATACGTATTAGAATAATATACACATATACATTACTTTTGTTAAATTTAAATTTGTTCTATCTGAAGAAATGAAGATTAAGAAAATAATGTTCATGTAAACACAATGTAAAATTTTAACAACAATGGAAAGCTTTAAATTCTAAATGCTGGTTGAATAATCACTTTATAATATAGAGCGTTTTATGAGAAATCATGTTGAATGAAGATATTGGTCGCGATATCCTCTATGCATGCGCGTTAGAGACACGGTAAACGATCAAACTTTTTGTCAAATATGAGGGTCAAATGACCCATGTGTGACAAACAACAGCCGCACACGTTCAATCAAGTTTTGTCAAATTTCTGTCCAGTTGCTTTTTTCACTGTGCACATCGTGTGGTCATTTATTTCAGATTTTTTTTATTTATTTTAATGTCTTCGAATAAAGACAAAGCGTTTCTTGCGTTGACTCTGGCATTTTGTATTAAGAAAAAAAAGTCAAGACGTTGGTCAAAAGAATGGTAATAAAACTGAGACATAAATACACGCATGAGAATTTGCTGAAAAAAATATTAGTAACAGAACGCCAACGCTCTCCGAACGGATAGCGAAACCTTCAATAGCTTGTTGGAATTACTTCGTCCGAGAATCGAAAAGAAGGACACAGTTATGTGTTAAGAAGGACACTATATTCTTTGGCTTTCAATTTTCATAAAGCCGGAAAGTCTCTGCACAGAGAAATAAAATGGAGTACAAAATCCTTGTCCTTTGTCCCTAGCTCGTACTTTTTCACCGGATGAAAACAAAACAAATATTAAAGATGTTTGAAAAAAACCAGCCGCACAACATTTCACCAATCAATTCTTCCATCAAACACGTCACACAATTTTTTTGTTTGACAAACAAATCTAACAAAGCCGCACACGATCAAACTTGCGTGTTTGACAAACATATTTGACAAAAAGTTTGATCGTTTACCGGGTCCTTTATAGGAATTCGGTTTTGCGGAAGCCCACTGTATATTAGAAACTTTTGAAATATATTTACTTCTTTATAAAATCATTCTATTTCCTTTTTTTTTTTTTTTTTTTGTACAATTTAATCAATTTATCTGTATATTTGCTTACAGATGGAAATATATGTTTTAAATATGTAATATAGTTCTGAAATATATGTTTACTATTTTAGGTCGCCTAGTTACCAAATAGCACAAAAGGATACAAAGAAAGAAGAAAAAAAAGAAAACACAAAAAATAATTCAAAAACCAGTACACAATCAAAAGCGACGGTAAATTCTGGAATAGTTTTAGGTGTTTCAAAAGTAGAGCCGGCACAACAACCAGTACCACAGGAAAGGACATGTTTACCCAGTGTCACAGGTAAAGTTTTATTATTATTATTATTATTATTATTATTATTATTATTATTATTATTATTATTATTATTACAACAAAAAGAGCTAGCGGCAGTGCCGGTGGATGTTCTCAAGAGTATACAATATAGTAACTACAATAGGTATAGTAATTGAAATATGGTCCTTAAGGTAACAATATAAATTGCACTAAATATATATGTACAATTAGCACTTGAAATATATAGGCACAAATATAATACAAACCAAAGCCAATAGAAATATGAGGAAAAGAAAGAAAAAAAACTACCTTCACAAGATAAACATAGGTACTATAAAAATAATATAAATTAATAACTAAAATGGTAAACATGATGACAAAAATGTTATATGTTTTCAAAGAATGTGTCATATCTAGATTTGAAGGAATTTATAAAGGGTGCTTCAATGACATGTGTAGGGAGTGAGTTTCATGCTGAGATGGTCCTTACAGCAAATGAATGTTTGCGAAGATCTAAGTTGGATTGAGGTTGGAATAGTTTGGATATGTGTCCTCGTAGATGGGCTACTTCTGTAGGGGCAAACAGATGATCTAGACTACTCTTGTAGTGTCCATGTAGAATTTTAAAAAGCTTGATCATGTCTCCTTTTTTCTTCGATCTTCCAGAGATCTTAAATTTAAAGTATTTAGTCTGCCTAAATAAGGAAGCTCACGAAGTGATGGAGAGAGTTTGGTAAATTTGCGTTGTACATTTTCCAAGGCATTTATGCTCTACCATGACTGAAATAATATTTGTTATTGTCAGTTCATTAATGTTAGGAAAGGTTTTGGGTTCTAGTAGCATTTATTTATTTGGGATTTAAGCATGCATATTTGTGATGTTATAACCTCTTCGTCAGGGTAAAATTATCAAGTTCATGTTGAGACTTAACTTAAACTCAATGTTTCTGTTGATTGTATGTGCGGGAGGTTATAAGGTTATGTTACTATCTGTGCTATTAAAATTTAATTAATAAAATATTCTTCACAAATATACACCATTTAGTAATGTTTAATCATAATTTATAATAATTCCATTTTGTTATTAAACACCCACACATAGTAACATAACCTTATAATCTCGCGCACATCCAGTCAACAAGTGTAGTGTGTATTATTATTTCTAGGGATATGCAGTGCGACCTGAAAAATCTATTGTGCTTCTCAGAGCCTTCTCAGTGCACTGCCGGCCTCCGAGCCGTATTCTTTAGCTACAGACAACACTGCCCATCACCGGCCAGTGAGTGAGTAGAGGCTCTTAGGAAAAGAAAATCTGAGGGGAGTACGCTGGATTTGAACGCGAGACCTGCGCGTTTCTAATCCAGGTCGCTACCACTGAGCTAATCTCTTCCTTCAATTAAACCAATTAACTAGGGACGAAGATCCTAGTTTATGTTTTGTGCTTGTCCTTATCTGTACAAGGTAGAGTGTATGTGTTTAAATGTATTGTGTACTGTTCTGACGAAGTGCATTGAGTACTGAGCTCTGGTAACCCGTAGGGTCACTATTCCCCCAAGTAACTTCATGCAATAGATACCACTTGCGGGCTGTGTATGTGTAACAGAAACATTAAGTTGTCTCTACATGAACTTGCTAACATTACTCTGACGATGGATATAAATTCGAAACCGAATACAAAATGTACACAAAATTTATTGAAATGATTAAATATACTAAAATTTTGGTTATCCAGCTTATAAAGGGAGTGAGTCTTTCGGAGTGTTTTTTTTTTCAAGAGGATTTGTTTAGCTTAGCTGATATACTGATTTTCCCAGGCAGAGACTCTTGCTACAAAATGTTTTGAAAGGCGAAAGCCAGACTAATGTAAGAACATTGCCTCTAAGTCACTGGAGGATTTTAATTCGCCGATCCTTAAATATAAAACGATGTGACAATAGTCAGCAATATTGGCAATATTTTTAAAAACAAGTCAGTTGTAGTAACGGTCGTGTATTGAAGTAGTGAATGTTGAAATGAAGAATGGTTAGAAATTCATTATTCCACCAAACTTCAGTTCTGAAAGTGTAAGCGAATTATCATTAATGTTAATAACATTTTCCTTCTTTCAAGTATTTTCTTAAGAATTGTTATCCCAGTTTTTACATAATTAAACTATCACCACCTCTCAAAACCTTTTTGTTTAAAGGTTATTGAATTTAAAAAGAAAATGTTTAATTCTAAATGACACAACAGATAGAGAGTACAAAGTAAAGAAGTTGAAATTGTGAAGAAAAATATGCTTTGTAGGACTTATGAAGAAAGCTTACAGAATTACGTGAAGCCTTCCCCGTTATATGAAGAAGGCCAAAGGATTTAACTGTAAAGTTATTATGGAAAATTTGTAAAAGAATGAAACTTCAAGCGTAAGAAAGAAAACTAACATTTATACTCAGTTGAGTTAATTTTCTGATCTTTGGTCTTAAATTTATTCATAAAACTATGGTTTTTAATTTATACCCATTTTAATAATTCCTCAATAAATTGACATATTTACGAGAGAAATTTCAGATAATTGAAAATTACTGGGACAATTGTCAAGAAACATGTCCTCAAGTAAACATATGTAATAATCTGTAAAACGAACATCATTCCTGCGAAATAATTGTTGGGTTTTTATTTCATTTTCGAATCAGTCTTCTTCTATAAACTTTTTTTATTTTTCTATGGCAAAATAAAACTATGGCCAAATACACATTTTCCAAATTGATTCTAGAGATAAATTGTGAAACAGTTTTACATCTATCAACTAAGTACCCACACACTTTACTATTCATTTGCTAAGGAACGGTTACGATAATTAAATTAACGTAAAAATGATATAGAAATATTCAGAATTTACTGTCAATATTGCTGGCTACAAAAAGTTCGTGAATTTATTTGAAATATTAGACACTGATGATTAAATCAACCGCCAAGTTTTGTAAATTTCAATGTTTTTTTTTTAAATTTATAGATTCAATTTCTGCTGGATCCCCTGGACCAAAAACAAAGGAATTGGAACCAGTAAAACCAGTGACAACACCTGAATCAATTCCTTCTATAAAAGACAAGAAAATTGTGATCTATATATGTGCAGCCGACTCACAAGGTAAACAGCTTCAGATGCCTATTTATTAGCATATACTTTTAAAATCGACAGTTGATAAAATTTCAGCTAATTTTCTTTTGTGATTTGTAGATTTCTGTTTTATACTTTTTATAAAATTTTCTGTCAATTTTTCCACAGCGTTATGTTAGAATTCTTCATGTCTTTTTCCATAAAACAGTATGCAAACTGTTTACTGATTTCAGACTGCAAAGTAGAAAAAAGTTTACTTCATTCAGAAGTATATCCATCCTTGAGGGATAAATGTAGACGTGCATCTTTCGAACTTCACATTGTAGACTTACACTGGTCAGTGCAAGATCAAACTGCTGAACCAGGCGAATTATGTCTCCAAGAATTGTCCAGTTAGTTTCATTGCTGATCTTTTTAAGAATATATTTAATATTCTAAAGCCCTAAAGAGTAGTAACCACAAATAAACCTCTATTTTGTATTTTAGGGCAATCAGAAAATTATGTTATTCCAGTAGTTTTTCTGAACAATCATCTTGGTACACCATTGCTTCCAAAAACTTTAGAATCAGCTGATTTTCAAATGGTTACATCACAAGAAAGTCAAAGATCGGATGTATTATTGAAATGGTATAAACTGGATACTCTTGCTCAACCAGCATGCTATAGATTACTTCCTCCTTCTACCCATATTCCTGGCTTAAAGGTATCTCACATATTATTTGCTTGATAGCATAAGTATTTGCATTTTAAGAACTATGGTTTATTTAATGTGGCTCACATCCAACATTCTCATTGTCTTTATTTTAATTAACCTGTTAAATATTATTTTCCAGAGTGGAGATAATGCTGTAAGAGAGAAAGCTTTAGGAGAATGGAGAAAAGAAGTGGATACAATATTATCTGTAATGCTAGCAGTATTTGCACAGGAATTAAGAGACATCTATTTGACTACTGTAGTTGAACAGGTAAATGAGATCTTTTAGCACTACATGGGAAAAATTATATTTGTAAATATTAAATAATATAGACATAGGCAATATTAAGTAATAGGATGCGAAATTGTTTACTTTGTTTTTTGTTTTGTTTTTTTAATCGAATAACAGTAGAAATATTATTCACAGGAAGTACAGAACACTGTGTTAATGAGCAGAGAATTAGCGAAAAGATGTGTTTGGTTATGTAGAGGTGGGGCAAAAGGACCTGAAGGTACCAGCGTAGGAGATCTTGAGCTGAAAAGACGTTTAGAAGCATTACAGAAAACATTAAAGGTGCATTAAATAGTTTTATTGAACCTTATTGGTAAAATATATATTTTCTTTGTTCACTAATGATAAACATATAAATAATCATTACCATGTTTTTAAAAGATAATGCTTACTACAACTTAAAAACTATTTTACAGAATGAATTAGTTGACAATCATATAATCCATTTAGTGCCAGCATCAAGTCCAGAATATTCACAGCAACCGGAATATTTAAATCAAGTAACAACAAATTTAAGTAAACAACTTCAAAGTATTGTGGACAGTATTATAGATGACCATGAAACGAAGGTAATAATAAATAAACATTTATCGAATAATTGTTTCTCGAAAAACTGTTAATATGTCTTGAACAAGGGAGAATAACATATTAACAGTTTTTCGAGAAAGCAATAATTAAGTTACTCATTCGATTAGCAATAAAGTTGCGAGTTATTTCTCATAATGAAGGTGATACAAATTATAAGTTCAGACAAGTAATATAAACTTTTCTATAAAATCTTTGCAAGAGCACTGATATTTTGAAGTAGATAGAACTAAAAAATAAATCTGATGTTGAACATTTATTTTAAGTTATTCTTATTGCAATTCCTAAAATTTTAATTGATAACTTTCCTTTGGTTTGAAATTTGTAAATATATTGGGGGAATGACTAATTAAATTAGAAATGTTAATATCAGTTAACTATTATAATCTTTGGTAACTTATAATCGGATTTTTTTTTCCAAAATAATTCCTGCAGCGGTGTTAAATTGAATTTAGGAGGTAGTGTAGAACAACTATATAGATATATCTGTACAAAAAATACATATTTCAAATAAAAATAAAAATAAGCGGTTGGCAGGGGCCAAAGAAAAAACTTTTCAACCTAGAAAAAGTTTATTTTTTCTCTCGACTTTTCGGATATCTTTGGTGTATTTCAAGAGCTGCATGAAAAAAAACATGAAAATTATAAGTGAGAAGTAGGCAGTAAACAATTAAAATGGTATTATAGAGCATAAACATAAAAATAAGCAAAATTAACTGCAGTGCATTAAGTACTACGTCAGTTCTTTCTTTAGTCACAAATTTTGATCTCTTCTTTCTCCCTAAAAACTTTACCTATAAATTTATTCTCATCTCCACAGACCAGGTAAACTACTTTCCTTTTTTTTTTTTGTGCCACACCAGCCTTAAAATAACCACAAAATCTAAATTTTATGGTTCTTAATGTACAGTAGATATATCACTGTCAATATATTACATAATATATTAAAAAATATTGATATTAAATATATTGCGAGAGCCATCAGTGCAATCAGTATAATGAAAAAAATTATTCGATTGAAACTCCAAATTTATATAATTATTAAAGAAAATTTGAGCTGTTTTCTAGAAAATAAAAAGAAAGTAAAATTTTATTTCCTAGTTGATATCGTCGAAACCCTTATGTCGAATCCGCTTTATCCCAATTACAATATAAAATTGATCTCAGTACTGTTTGATAAAAGAACATTGTTTCGTGTCAGTTTTCACCATGAAGAGCGTTTAAGTACACACTATAAGTCAAAAGTGAAAATCCAAGTTCGATACAAAGGTTATTTAACCGAACCTTTTGAAAGTGGCTTCAACATATTTATTCACACTATACATATAAAGCAGGACTAAGGCGCCGTATTACCAAATTGCTTGGAGATAAAATTTTAATTGTATTCGATTTCTTCTTTGGCTTAGAAACGCTGTAATAAGGAAATAAATTATCCTTGATAGTAGCTGGACGTCTGAAGAAGTAACCCTTATTTTGTTTTTAGTACATGCATAGCATTAAACTTTTAAAAGATGGGTTCTCTGGAGAGTTTCGGGAGAATCTAGGAGTCATTTGATTATAACTCGGTTGTGGGCTGAAATTTTAGGCTTCCCCTTAAAGTGTCATTTATGATTTTTTTTTTTTTTTTTACTTCCATTATATTTTGCAGAGTAAAACTAAATTCAAAGTCCATTCGCAACAGTTAATGAACGGACAAGCTCTGTTAGACGGTGATTTTTATTTGGATAAATGCTGTTTTGACATTCTTAAATGAAGGGTTGCTTCTAATTGTATTTTCTTATCTACTTACGTAGCTGAATACACATCAGAGCTTTTCGTTTTTATTACTCTTGGAAAAAATTTTTTAGGAATCTATATTTTCAAAATATTACTATTTCGAAAGGATCTATTTCGAAAAACTGAAATGATTGCAATACTTTCTTAAGAAAAACTGGAAACTCTCCTGCATTGACATGTGAAAATGAAATATTTATTGCCTAGCACTTCAGGATTTTCAACAAATTAAATCGAAAAATATGTTCATTTTGAAACAATTGTCGAATTTCTGCATAAAGAAGTATTATCTAATGCTATTGTCTTAAAGTGTTCCACTCTTGCTTGATAGCAGTGGCTATTTATTTAAATAACTAAAGTATAAGACTAGAGCAGGAAACGTCCTATAAAAAAGGGTGACAACGTTCAATTAAGACCACGCCTCTATCCTCAATTTACAGTCGCTATTATTTCAAACGACGTAGTAAGAGAAAAAAAGTTGATGTGCTCGTACATTTTTTTTGTTTTGTTGAAATAAATATTTTATCATATAAAGAATCTTAATTATAATGCATAAATTTAATTATAATCATTATTTGTTTTGTTTCTTAAGGAAGCACAACATACTATGAAATGTGGTTTACCCATGTACCTATTGAAGGAGATTTCTTTTCACAATAAAATGGGTGAAAGAATAGCACAAAGCAGTGTAAATAGGCAGGTTCTGTTAGAGAATATGTACAAGTAAGTATTAATATACTTTTTACTCTTGTGAAGTTTTCAGTGATGGCATTATATCACAATGATTTGCACTTTATCCCAGATCTATATTATTTTGATATTTATTTTTTAGTTCTCCGTCAAGTCTACTCATATTTTATGGACCAGAAGGATGTGGAAAAACCACTTTATTATCCAGATTAGCATACAATTCATCTCAGTCTGAGACCAAAGTTTATTTTAGATTAGTCGGTCGTACAAAAAAATCTTCTACTTTACTACAGTTATTACAATCGCTTTTGGAAGAATTATCACCACAACGATCTGCCAGAATTCATGTTAGTGTACAATTTTAAGAAATTATATCAAACACTTTTCATTTTTAAAAAAAAATCAAGCCATTTTTTTTTTTTTTTTTGCAGACCCTAGAAAACTACACAAAACTTTTCCCCCAATGTCTTGCAGATGCCGCCAAACATGGCAAAATATTAGTAATAATTGATGCTATTGACCAGGTATTTCATTATAGTAATTTTTTATCAAATACTGTTCGTAATTTAATAATACATTGCTTGGCCAAAAAAGTTTTTTTTTTTTAGTTTAGAGATTATGGTGAAAATTGTGCTACTTGGATACCAAGGAGCGTTCCCGTCAATTGCAAACTAGTTTTATCGTGTACAGATAAAAACGCAGTTTTTTTAGAGTCGACTAAAAAACATTTAGAATCATCAGATGCCAAATTCATTTCAGTAAGTATATAATCATTTTAATATGATTCGTTTTTTTATTATATCAAATCAGTTTTATTTTTTTAATTTAATTTTATTCATGTTTGCCTGAAATGATGATAATTGTTTATTTAAGAATTACTTGTCAAACTCCTTTTCAGATACCTGAATTAGAGAAATCCGAAAGGGAATCTATATTGATGTCATCAATACTGGAATATAATCATTCTATAAATCCAAAAGTTCACGATTGTATTCTAAACGCTGTGAATACTTGTACATTACCACTTTATATAAAAGTAAGCTAAAGTTATCTTATCGGGAATTTTCTGTTTAATTTAATAAAAAAATTACCAAAAAATTAAAATCCCCTTAATTTTTTGATAACTTTTGAAAGAAGTGTTAGTCTTACTGAATTTAGATCTTCTTTTCCTTTCTCTCAGGCTATCGCTTGGCAGACGACATGGTGTAATGAATACAGTATTGATCTCGAAATAAAATCCGATTTAGATAACCAATTGGATACGATATTACAGCAATTGGAAATTATTTTTGGTAAAGAACAGGTTAGTTTCCTAAATCATTAATGTAACTTTCAGTTTGAAATTGTAGTTTTTAGAAATTAACCTAGGCCTGCCTACATACTAGTGTATCTTATGTTTATTCAGCATAACTCGAAAATGAAAATAGCAGAATGTTCTAATTTGATTTGGTCGTTTTTGTATTCAAAAGAATTCAACAGGGAGTTTCTGTCAAAATTCTATCAGCCGAAAGTACCAGTTACTGATTTTTTAATTTTTTTGGGTGATTTCTTTCGGAAATCATTTACCTCAATATTGATATTTATTACACATATTTAGGTCCATCACTTTTATTTCAAAGTCTAATATCGATAACATTAGTTTTTTGTAGTTTCTGGGAAGTTTTGAACTTCAATTTAAACTCATTCAAGAAAAATTCAAGTAACACGATATTCGGTTTAAAAAAAGAAAACTTTTAAACTTCAGTAAAGTTTATTTTTCGACATTTCGGACACTTTTGATGCCCTTTCTCAGTAACTGTTAAGGAGAGGATGTGATTGAATATTTTTATTTATATTAGCATTTCAAAAAAACTTGCGGTTCCACCATTTTTATATTATGGAAAATTAATTGTGCGGCAACATATCAGATTGAAGAAAATCGGTTTATGAAGACATCATGTTGCACAATTTGTTTTTTCCAAGATTTTCTCAGAAACAACTCCAGCATCTCCTTATTTAAAGTTTTATTCAAATTTCATATGTATCTACAAACAAGGTATTTATTACTGCATTTAAAAATTTTCACGCTAAATCGATTTTGAGAGACTCTAAGAGAGTTATAGTTTCCCTGAAGTGATATTACTAAACATTTTTACGATTCCATCATCTAAGTAAATAATATTAACTGCCGTTGTTTTTAAAAAAGTCTTAAATTTGAGCATATTTAAGTGATTTTTCACTTTAGATTTTCAGTGAATTATTGAAGCAGAAGTGTGATTTTAAAAATACAAAAACCATTCTTATTATAATACAAGTCTTTACTATTTTTAGGCATTCTATTATAAATTTGGGCATGAATCTAAATTAATGCACATGTCTTTTTAGGTAGAAAAAGTATTTGCACTTATTTGTTGTGCAAAATGGGGTATCCAAGATTCAGAAGTGATTGATATTTTGTCAAGTGATTCACATTTTCATACATCCACCACTTATCGTGAGTAACCGAAATTTATTCTTTACAAAAAAAAAAATCGAAGTTCTAAAATATAATAGTTGATTATCCTGATGAAATATATGGCAATGGAATTTTTTTTAGTCTCAACTTATCTTTTAGTTTTAATAATACTAAACTATATTTTTAAGTACCGTGGGCCGGAGCTTGTTTATTCTGGGCAAAATTCACGAGGCATTTACTACCATTCCTTGCTTGGATTGATGATAGGACTTTAAGACTGAGAGATGCTGCCCTTCTTCGTGTTTGTCAACAGAGATATGAAAGCAGATTATCTTGGGGCTATTCTACTTTATGTAAATATTTTAGTGTAAGTTGATATCCATATAGTGATTTTTTATTAAATGAAAACATTAAATTTTAAATAGTGTTTGATAAAAAATTAACAGGGCCAACTTTGGAATGAAGTAACGGAAATTAAAGCAAGGAAAATTGATCAACCAGATAGCTATGAAGAAACGTGAGTGAAAATATTTTTTTTGCTATTTTTCGAAAAGTTGTATTAATAGGAGCGGATCCTGGCAATGGAAATTTCAATATGCTCTCTTCTAATTTGAATAAGCGGTTATATGAATAAATAGTAAAGATTAAAAATTCTTTACACGAACACCAAAAACATTAAAAATTCTCCAATGTTAGGCAATATATGTAACTCTGAGCATATCACCCTTTCATGATGTCATTGGATACAGAAATAGGTTATCATTGCGCACACAAACACAAAATAAAAAAAGATTTATCATTAGAAATCTTGGAGTTTGCACCTATTTAGAGATGTAGCACCTGGCGTACACAGTAATTTTTTGAAAATCTCCATTGTCAAACAGGACTCAAAGAATAGTTTGCCATTTATGCAAATTACATAAATTCCATAACTTGTCTATGTTAAGTAAATGTACATTTTAGGTACAACACTCGTAAACTCGAAGAATTGCCTTACCTGTTGATAAAAACAGAAAAATCTGCATTAAAACTTACACTAAATCATGAGTGGTTACTCAAAAAACTCTGCGCTACCGATGCACAACAAGTAAATTTCTGACTTTATTTACTTTATAAAATTTTTGTCTTGCTTTTAGTAACAATTATATCACCTTCATTCTTTTTTTTTTGTTATAGGTTCTGGATGATATATATATGGAAAATAAAACAGAAGACACTGAGTGGTTGAGAACGTTCATTGAATTAAATTATGAAGCGTTGTGTTACGACGGACGACAGTTATATTCTCTGTTACATTCTTATTTAAAAGATCATATGACCACTTCTTTGGCGTCAACATGGTCCAAGATTGTTGAAAATCCACCGATACCTTCATTAATTAAAGCGGAAGTCACAGAAAAGGGTAAGTTTAGGTGTTTCTGTTAATTTTTCACTTTTGTGTGCTTTTACAATTCTATTATTATTATTACACGCCACGAAAGCTGAGTTGTTAGGGGCATCAACCGCAAAGTTGAGGTGTATTGTGATATTAGGAATTAATATGAGTGTTACACGTAAAATATGTTTGCAATCCGCCTCCATCCACGTACCCGATTCGTAATTGAACGACGTTACATGCCTAAAAATGGACATTATTTTACTTTACTGACTTATTATTATGTTTATTTTCAGATACCAGTGGATTAAACCAAACTGATTCGTATAATATTCTGCGGAGACTCCCTAATAGCCAAAACTTTGTTGTATCTGTTCGTACAAAAGAATGCGAAATATCTGTATGGGATATAGCAAAGTGAGTACTCAAAAATTATAATTATTAAAATCAAATTGCTCTTGTAGGATTTTAGTTTTAGATTGATTAAGTAGTTTTAAAGATTCAGATTTTATGTTCAAATTGTGGCGATCTCACTGTTGTTTTTTTAAAGTCGTCAACCAATCCACAATCTGCTTTTAACCTTGTGAATATATGAACTTCTATCTGAATCAGTGGTCATATGCTAAGTATAAAATAATGTAAAGGAAGAGCCTTTAGGAATCTTGGCTGCGGGAATCCCAATCTAACAACCCTTCCGGTAATAACCAAACACAGAGCTGTAGAGTAGTTGATTTGTGACAACTTCTTGCTTTCTCCCAGTTAACTGCTTATTCCTACCTGCTCAGTTCCATTTCTATAACCGATACTACTTTGTACAAATACAATCAGCCAATTTGGATGTTGACGCTGTCGATGTTGCTTTGCAGACTTTTCCGTTACACATACATCTATATATTTATCATTGGACGATCGAAATGAATGACCATAATTTATTATAATATTAGTGAGGGGGATGAATAAAAAAAATAATTTTTATTTTGTGTGTGTGTTTTGCAGAAAGTTAGTTGATATTCCGTTTGAGTTTGTCAAATTAGGATAATCGTTTTTTTCGCAAAAATCTCCTGCGAAATTTTTTATATTTAGTAAACCAATAGTATAATAAAATAGGTAATAGTTTAGTATACTAAAATATATAGCCTATCATTTGTTACATTTTTCCCGAGAAAATGTATTTTAGGTGAACCTGGAAAAGCTTTCCGTTAACGTTCACTTCAACGCACGGCTCTACCAACCTATGTAGATATTAAGGGCACCTGAACATTTAATAAATGATTCAAGTTAGATCCAGAGTTTTACATTACCTTTGCAGATGTCGAAGAGTAAGAACATTGAAAGGTATGCCCCAACCAACCGCTCTGCAGATGGTAGATGATTATAAATGCATCGTACTATGTAATAGGGAATTGCGTTCTTACGATTTGGATAAAGGTGTTCTACTTTGCAAACTTAAAGGTAAATTTATAATAAACATTTTTGCATGAACCTATAGATTCTATTTTTCATTTCTTTTATTGTGAAACATTATTAAATAATTTCAGCATAACAAACAATAATTTCAGGTGTAATGAATCAAAAAATGCCATATTTTGGATTACATGATTCGAGTCATCTGGTGGCTTTATCGAGAAATAGGATGTACGTTAATTTAATGAATTTAGATACTGGTGATTTGGTTACTACGTTCAAAGCTGGAGAGGACAGATTTCTCAATTCCCTGCTGGTTTCAGGGGATGGAAAGTAAGCATTTCTATTATATTTGACATTTTTAACAAATATTTTTACATGGTGCATGTTTCTTACTCCTTTTAAGAGGAAGTATTGTGATCATGTCAAATTTTAGAAATTGAGTTCTTACCGGAAATACAGATTTTGAGATCCCAAGTCCGAAAAAAATGTTTTTAGCGAAACGGCCTACATATACGATTGCCTATATATACGATATATATATACATATATACTAACTAATAGTATATATATATAATATATAATATATGCTATTAGTGTTAAAGCCATGCTGGGACTCCCAGCTAACACATCAACTACAGTGATATATGCTTCCCGTCGTTATAGAGGTCTAGGGCTGCTTCGATGCCAGTGGGAAGCACCTTTGCAACATAGGTCACTAATTAAAAAGTTGGCGGACGTCCATGATGCACAGTTTCAATCCACCTTCAACTACGATGCTGAGGTGAACGAATGCAATGCGCGCCTGAACTTAGATCCTGAATGCATAGACGACAGTGTAAAGAAAATAAGGCAGACACTGAGAGAAAGGTCATTCGAAGAATGGTCCCAATGCAAATGGCAGGGAATCGGGGTAAGCCATTTTAAAGATAACCCGAAGGGAAATAAATTTGTATACGATAAACAGCTTCTTTCGGGTTTTGAATGGACCAATGCATTGAAACTCAATGTAAACTACGCGCCCCTGCGAGGCGTACCTGGAAATGCCGGTGTGTATGGAGAGAATATTGGACCCCTCTGACGCAGATGCAACAGAGGGACTGGAACACCAACACATGTGCTGGGAAGCTGTCCGCATAATATGCTTCTCATTACGCGCCGTCACCACAGGGTAAAACACCCAGTCATGGACCTTCTCAAGGAAAAGGGATATGTATGTATGGAGGAGGTATATGGAGTGGACACCCAGGGGACAACCAGGTACGCTGATATAATTGCATTCAAGGACAACTGTAAAGTATCGTGGATCATAGACCCTACGGTGCGCTTTGAGTGCAACGACCTAGAGCAGGCCACAAGGTACACGATGAGAAGAAGGCCATATACGAAAGGTGCACTCCTTTCTATAAAGAAAAGTTCAGAGTTTGGGGGAAAGGGGAATGTGATCCGTGGACTTTGGTTCGGAGCCGGTGGAACTGTTCCAAAGACTTCCTCGATGGTTTGGGCATTGAACCGAGACATCTGACTTTCCTAGCAGAATCAATCATTATGATTCTCTAGGAATAATTAATAACCACATATATGGCTGACCTCTTAAGGGATTGCTAAACACAGTGCAAACTAACTACCAAATCGACTACGCCTTATCCATACGTTGCGTGTTTGTTGATACTTTTATACGGACTATGCTCTGCAATTTGGCTACTCACGTTGGCTAATAAGTATCAACAACTTTTCTTCCGTTTAAGGAATGTCGTTGAGACTGAGTTTCATATGCTATCTACACGCATAAATATCTGTATCCTTATTTGAAACATTTTCCCGGTAAAATTGATTTTTGGATGGTATCTGAGAAAAGGGAACGGCGACTATTTATTATTTTATTTAATCTTTATGTCCATCTTAGAATCCTATAATTATTTATTTACAAAAACTAATGAACTTATCTTCAATAACTATTAAATTAGTATTGTAAGTCTGTTTAATTTTGTCTTGTACGATCTTCTTCCTGATCTGGTGTTCCCTTTGCCATTATATTAGTAATTTCTGATAACATTCATCCATCATGGCTCTTGTTTCTGCAGAGAAAAGTGTGGAAAAAGTCTATTTTTTATTATATCAAATGCAAAAACAAAAATTAAAGCAGTACACTGATCTTTGGCGCTATCTGCATTTCCATTACGGGCTTTCTTAAATTGAAAGGGACAATAAACACATATTTCCCAATTTAATCTTATTTATAATAAAATTTCAAAATGTAAGAACATAAATTTAGTTTAGTTCATTATTTTCATATTTTTTAGCCAAATAGAATTTGATTTATTCTGAAATAGTTGCACCGTATTGTGACATACAAAACTTTTGAAAATTTTGAAATTGGTCAGATTTTATTTAACAAATTTGTCGGTGTATTTATGTAGTCAAAATAAAATAGTTTACCAATTTTTTTTTAGAACTCTTGTCTGTGGCGATGAAACTCAGAAACCATTTCCTCTATTGGTTTGGAATTTAGCATCTCGGAAACTTCTATACGATTTACGTATTCCACAGCATGAGTTTCTTAGTCATCTTTCAGCCATTACCCATCATGGAAATTATGTGTGTTGTGTAGCAAAGGTAAGCTATTTTCTTATATTTGATAATCTAAGATATAAAATTCACTGGAGTAAACTTTAATTTGGAATATTTCTTTTGTTACAGGAAGTTGTAGAAAATACTCCTAATTATCTAGTAGTTTATGATTTACAAAGCGGGACTTTGTTTAAAAAATGGAAACCTGGGGTTGATTGTGTATCAGTTGAGATTTCATCAAAAGAAGGTTGTTTAGTCACAGGACATGTGGATGCAATGATTTTAACATCAGATCTAGTAACTCGTTAGTAACAGATTGATATTTAGTTAATTAAGTTTGCAATTCTTTTCAGCATAAAATGAATCCAAATTATTCCTAGCTTTAATTCTTTTATTTATTAGCGTTCTTCAGGATGTTCGTCATGATTACCTATGTAATTAGATTATTGTCTAAAATTGAAAGTTTTTAATTATTCATTACATTGAATTCAATATGAAAATCAATAAAGATTTTATGGCATTTTTAGGTAACTGTCGATCGAGGTTAAAAGGCCATACTTCACCTGTTGATTTCCTAAGACTTTCTCCAAATGGGAGTATTTGTCTATCAATGTCTACTCATCTCAAAGATAGATCAGTTAGGTTGTGGGATTTAAATAAAGGTAATTTATTTTTGACAAACTATTTCCCGTTTTAAAAAATAGAAAGATAATAAAGAATATTTTAGTCAGCAAACCTTATTACTTTAAATAGAATTTCCAATTAATAATTTTATATTTTTAGGTACAATGCTGGCCGTTTATACCCCCGAAGAACAAGTTACATCCTGCGAACTAACAGATAATTGGGTTATTATGTCCACAAAAGGAAATCCAAATTTAATTACTTTAGAAATCAGAGGAGGTGATTTTAAACCGGAAGAAAAAGGTAAACAGATTTATTCTGTTATAAATACATATTACATAAACTGTTCATGTCAGGATATGTTGGCTTGAAATTTCTATTCTATTTAAAGTTGAAAATTCCAGTTTTAAATAAGAAATTTTCATTCCCAATAAACACCATTGTTTTGCTTCATACTTATATTTTCTCAATACATTAATTCTGCATAGATATTCTTATTTGATTTGCTACTTACTATAATTACGTTGTAAAATGAAAGAAAAAGAAAAAAAAAATTCCTTTTACTAAATTAACACCCACCAAACTAGTGATTTTCTCTCTAGAATTTTCATCATTCAAAATTTCCGTCATTGAACATTCCTTATCGGATGATTGATGTAATTTTTTTTTTACTTTGGATGACGTTTAATTTAAAAAAAAAGTTTCTGGGCGGGCAAACTATAATATAATTGGGTTTCAGAAAGCACTAGTTCATGGAAAACTAATATTTAGGGAACAACAGACTTTTAAATGGATAAAATCTGGTCCCTACATTATAATTGGATAGAAATGAATTGAACAATTAGCAAAATATTAGTTACCAAAAAAAAAACACCTTAATACTATTTTTCAGCTGAATCCAAATATGGTACAGAAGAAGGATTCAAATTGTCAGTGCTTGAGGAAAGTTGATGATCAAGGAGTGTCCGATTTACTTTGCCCTAAATTAAAGGGAGACTGAGAAAATCCTAAGCGATTCGTTAGTTAGTATTGTTACATTGTCGTCATGAATTACATAGTAATGATCGATAACAAGAATTAATCAGATTTATTTTCTTCATTAGAAATATAGCATTTTCAGCCAAATTAAATCTTTTTTCATCATTTAAACCTTTTTTGTGTTAAAGTGACTAGAGAAAGGTTTCATTTTTTGAAAATGATTTAACTTAATTGAGAAAATCCTAATTTGATGAAAGAAGGTTTAATTTCATGCAAAAAGGTTTAACTAAGCTGGAAAATGCTATGCAATAAAAAAATAAAATAAAGAAAAAGAAACAATCTTTCATTGTAGAATACTTTTTGATCTGTATTATACTGTAGAAATTATAACATAGATTTGTAGTAAATAATGAATAACCATAAAACTGACCAGTAAGGATTTCATACAATTAATTAAAAGAAATACTAATAAATTATTATTTATTGCTTGCATTTAATATTCTCAAAAGAATAACTGATCTCGTTTCATATTTGGTGTATAATATTTGGAATATCTTTGAGATAATTTTTCCAGGCTTAAAAAATTATATACACAAACATATAAGCCAATTTGCCTTAGCATCCCACATTTCCATAAATTTCATGAAGCGATACTTTGTAAATCAGTGAGAAAAATCTTCTAGAATTTCATTAACTCAGTTTGAAATATATTTCTGATATAAATACATATTATAGATACATTGGGCAAATGTTGGTAAGTATTTCACTTTTATTATAAAATGATTTTGGTCGTTAATTTGAAAAAAAAAATCTCAAAAAAAAAAATTCTAAATCAGAAAGTAGAGATTTCATTATTCTTGGACAAGCTATATAAAGAAACTTACTCAGGGTTTAACAAAATTATCATATTCCTTTCAGTTTATTTTATTTTATGTTATCTTTTTTAATCAATCAAATTATTATAAAATAGACAACAGTGTAACAATACTATATTTTTTTGTATTCTAATAATGTTTAAACAAAATAACAAAAGAACAAAAATCAAAAAATTTCCATTCTTTACTGTATCATCTCTTGCCATTGCCAATTTTCCCCATGTGATTGTTCATTAATTAGAAAAAAGCGCTGTCAAACTTTGCCTGTGAAAATATAAAAGTTCTGTAAATATTTTTAAGAAATATATACATATATATATATTTATCATTTAACAAGTTCTCTTGGGGAGATGTGTAGTTTAACTGCGCTTTTCATTTAAAAAAAAAAGAAGAAAAAAAAAAAAGAGAAACAAAGCACTTGAAATGTTTACTCTATATTAATATAATGTATATATTAAATATTATTAATATATAAATTATATTATGGATAAACTAAATTTCAAATAAATACACTTACGTGTCAAATTAAATATTTTAAAAATAAAAAAGAAACCTTATTATTTTTCTTTGTCGTTTTCTGTAATAAAACAAATTATAAAATATTGAAATTCTTTCTTTAATTCTAATAGAGATGCTCCTTAATATTATATTTGTGTGTATGTGTTATATTATACAATTCTTTCATATTTGTAGTTTTTCTTACAGAATTTGTAAAATATGAAACATCTGGTACCATTTTTTTCACTAAATAGTGAAAATCTGATACTATTTTGGCATTGGTTTAACTTAGGGAGAAAATGGAAGGTATCGGATATATAATTAAAAGAAATTCGACAGCAGCCGACGAACTGACGCTAGAGGGTGCTGGTTCACTTTTTTTACTTCAATCAAGGACATCCCTAAATGCTTGATTAAGAAATATAATGAGATACGGATGGCAAATAATTCTTACCATCCTGTAGAATAGAACGCCCAGTAAAAGGTAGCTTTTTATCATGTGGCCACCTCCTATTAAATCATACAGGTGACTTATTGGGAAGTATAATTTGACTTCCTCGACAATGATGCGACTCTGATGTAACTTCTTGCTTTTTACAAACATTCATATTACTTCAAATTCAGATAAGTACTTATACAAGTCATTTTATTAAATACTTCCCCAAATAGGAAGAAGGAAAAGGGGAAATTGGATGAGGTAAGATTTAATTGGATAGGTAGTGTTCATTTACAGTAAACAGATGAAATATATATAGCCTAGCCACATTCACCAATATTTCAAGAAATTAATTTAAAATATAAAAGTTTTGGACGCTCCATTTAGCCAGTTAAACTTTTACTGCTGAAAGAGGAAAAATGGTGTTAAATTTTTAATGAACATGAGGAACCCCGAATACAAAAAAAATCGATTGTGAAATACTCACACTTTTTTTTTATATTCCTGTTGCAAACTTGACAAATCAATAAAAGTGAAATTTTAGTTACTTCAATAACATAAATATAGAATAGTACAGAAGGCAGCGCTAATAACATGAAACAAGAGCTCAAATTATAAGTCCTTTAGGTAACTAACACCAGGGTTTCGATCGAAATCTGTCTATCGGAATAGAGCTACTTTACTATTTTATTATTTCAGTTTTCGCAATTTTCTTTAAACTTTGTTTACCATCTGCACCATATTAGATAGATGTATCACTTCTATTTAAAACTGTCTTTTTGGCAGTTCTAACAGTCGCTATAATATTAAAGTACATTATGTAGACGCATTGCTAGAAAGCCAAGTTTGAAGAAAATATGTTAACCAGATATGCATCTCTACCTAATAGAAATTCTTGTTCGAATCTTTCATTTATATTTCAGCAAAGTAAGAATTTCAGGTATTGTATAGAATGCCTAGGCATTTCATACATTACCGCTACGTTAAGCAAAGTAAGAAATATCCTTTTTATTTCATATTTGGGTAATAAAAAGTAAAGTAATGCCTATTTTTTCAGGCGGGCTTAACATCCAACTTCCAAATTAAGTGTCGTGGGCGGGGGCGGAAGCACCAACTTTATATTACGCCACATGAAGTCCCTCTGAATGTGGTCAATGGCATTGTTGGTTTTTCCTTCGCTCATAGGTATGTTCAAGATCTCATAGGTATATTTCTGAATGAATACTCCAACAATAGACAAGTGACAAAACATCGAGAGGACCGATTCGATGTGATGTAATTTATCAAACCTACATACAAGATTCTTAAGCAGCGAGGACAAACAGTCTATACTCTGTCGTTGCTTTGCTATCGTGAACTCCGCCTATCACCGAGATGGAGAAGAGGGAGATATTTTCCTCAAGACTGCTCATTGCCTGGGAGTTTATGGGGCATAAAGAAGCACGAATAAGTGTTTGGTCAGATTCATATATGTTTTTAAAAATTATAGATAGCTTGATATAAGTCTGAACACATAACCTCAGGAAAATGATGTAATAGCTCTAGCTGTTTAGGGAAGTAACTTTGCTGTTTCACCATAGGCATTCAATTGAATGCACAAGTACGAAATTGTGGTAAATACGTTGCTAACGCCTTCGGGTAATGAATGAAATGCCTACATGCCAAGTAGGAAATTGGGGTAAATACGTTGCTAACGTCTTCGGGTAATGAATGAAATGCCTAGGCATTGTACACAATATTTGATTTCTTACTTTGCCGGTAACATATATCCTTTTTTATTGTAACATTACAAATAGTGTCTGCATTTTCTAAAATATATGTGTTTATTGAAGATAGAAACTATTCAAGAAATGTTTAGAGTAAAATAAGTAAATTGTTTTATATGAACACTTTCTTACCTAAAACCTCGATAATATTCGAAGAAATATTACCTAAAAAATGATTTTGTCTGGAATTGTAATAACTGCAAGGATAAAGATGCATTTTTCATATACCAGCTTTTTCAATTTTGGACATGAATTAATTTTTATTTAATGCTTGTAATAATAGTATATAAAACTACTTTGGTTGTACATAATTATGTCACAAATCGCTGCCAAGTAAAAAAAAATAAAATGCATGAATTCGACTACTGGCAAGAATCAATTGGGGAAGAAGTAACATGGAAAAATGATAAATGATAAAATGTGGATCCAACCATAAAAGTTTGGGTAGGTAATGTTTTGGAGAAAAAAATTATTGTAAATGATAGATTTATTAATATTATAAAAACATTTTCCATACTTAGAAATATGAAAAATCCCATACACACACTAACAAGAGCTAATTAATTTTTTTTTTCCTCGGGGTTTTCCACAAATGGTGGTTCCCTTCAGCCATCGAGCGCAATTGCCCTAATTAAAAATTTAATTTAAAAAAAAAAACATTTTTCAGTTAAGATAACTTTTATGCTTTATTGATTTAATCAATTTTATTAAAAAAAAAAATTAATTTGACTGAAAAATGCTAAACAATAAAAGAAAATAAATCATCAAATAAATTCACAACAAAAATGACAATATTATTATTTATAAAAACAATTTATTTCACAGCTCGTTAAGTAGTTTCCTATTTATTATTTTATTATTATTTAAGCCAAAAAACAAAAATGACAAAAAATAAAACTGTAATTCCAGCACAATATTATCACACAAAATAAGACTAAAATAGGAAAATTATTAATGCATAAAAGAAAATTATATTTTTCCAAATAATTACTATCAGTTTATTTTTATAAAATGCATAAACATAGTCTTAAATGTAAAATTCTCGACACATCAAGTATTTTTTTGTTAGAAAGTAAGAACAAAGCCGCTTTTATATTTCTGCAGATTGTAATATTTTTACAGGATCTAAGATTACAAGATCAGAAATTAAACTTTGTTTTTCCTGGGATTGAGGTCATTTCTTCTTCACAGTCTTCAGTTTTATGTTTTCTAATTACAAATCCAAGTGTTTACAATCTTTAAAACCTTAATTCAGTGCTTATAATCATACGAGCTTTTAAGCGGCTCTCAAATGTTAAATAAAAATTTAGAAGGGCAAAAAAATGGAACATTTAATCCCACTCCTTTATTAAAATAAAATAAAAATGACGAAACCGAATAAAAAAATACACTCTGATATTAACATAAAATATAATTATATATATAATGGTAAAAACATATATTTTCTTTTCTTTCTGTTTTCTGTTTCTATACATTTTTTACATAAGTCTTTGGAAAAGTATTACCTTACTTCAATAAAAATGTTTGATTAAATGCCTTAATTTAAATAATTTATATATCATTTGGTACTTCATTAGTAGTATCTACTGGTTCTTCAGTTTTCTGGGTAGGTGTTTTCTCTCGTTCTATAAAATGTTAGGGAAGACCAATTATAAGTTGAACAATTAAGGCACTAAAATATATACTATGAAAATAAATAAAATTAAATACACCTATCACTGTATTAACAATTTAGGTTTCTTACACGTGCCTCTGCTTAATTCAAAGCTTACTCTCTCGCCGGATTCAATTCCCGAGGAGGCTTTATTGAAATTAATATCTGCGGTTTCTTAATTTACGTATTTCTGATACCGACATTGAAACGGAGGTCCTTTCACAAAAGAAGTGATACAAAAACTGCAGTGAAAGTGAACCGGGATTACAAGGGCCCCTGTGAGGGGCTAAGGCAATCTGTTAAAATGTGAGAAGCAAAAGATGATATTGATGTACAGACTCTGGCAAATTCAAGCGATGAAATTATTTTTCCTTTTCAGTTCCAAAAGTTGTTTCTTTTTAACATTTTTTTTTGTCTGGCAACTCCAATCGAATGCAAATAAAGGACTAATGTAGATGTTAGGTTTGCCAGGGTGTAACCACTTCATAGGTTTCTTGAACCGATCATGAATAAATCCACAATTTTCCGCAAGTGACTTTTTCATTTATTTAAACCTTACTTTATGAGTATAAAAAAAAATTAAATACAAAATAATAAATGTCTCAGGGCAGAGCTCCTCCCGGAAGGTTGGGCGGGGGACAGGGTGCCAGGGTGGCGGAACCTCCTCTCGGGGGTTTAGATGCTGAAGGCGCCAGGAGGCCAGAGTCCCCTAGCTGTTTTATACATACAAAAAAGTAAACTATTTTGTGTCACGATTTTGTGAAATGCGTTAATATATATACGCATATGTATGCGTGTTTGTGATTGTGCGTGTGCTTTATCATCATAAAATAAAACCATAAACCTTGAACTCGATTGATCTGTTACAATTTTCTATACTTTCCTAAATATTTTGAAAACAGTGAATCGCTGATTTTGGTTTTCTCTCGGCCCCTCCTCCCGGAGAGGTTTTACTTGCTTTTGACAAGATCTTGAAAATGATATACTATAAAAAGGAGGCCGTTAAGTCCACATTACAATCCAGTTTTAGACAATTTAATACACTATTTATAGTAACGATGGTAACAGATTCTAAACATGGCTAAATGAAATGATTGCAAAGAAAATGAATATTGAACAATTAAGTGAGGTGCATCACGCAATACCGCGCATCGGCAACTTCCAGGGGCTCAAGGAGGCGAGTCCTTGTCGTAAATAAATGAATAAATAAATCAAAGCTATCTGAATTACAGGAGTCGATCGTGTGAGTGTGAAAACGATAAAAATCAATTAAATTGCATATATATACAATAATGGGTAAAAATATGACTGGTGAGATCGGGCAGGAGAGGGGTCACTTTCCTTACACGCTTTAAATTGGATACAGGTGATATCAATACACAAGTAGGCTACCATTTGTTCTTCACAGATGACAATGCCCTATAGTTTTGGCCACTGACAACTACAAACTGCGTTGTCGAGATGACCTTCAAAATAAAGAATTCAACTTTGGAAACTATTAAAAACGTTGTATGGAAACAAGTTTAATAACTATACATTTTGTCCTTTTAATGTGTTTTATTTGTTCTTACATTTCTTTTGTGGCATGCCTCCACCCGAGGGGTTGGTCGGCGAGAGCACCTTGGGGGGGGCTGATCCTCTGTGACATGCGTTAATATTGCAAACTCGGCTGGACAGATTTTCAAGCGGTTTTGCGCCATTTGACAGATTTTTCTTGAGAATGTTAAGAGGGGTGAGGGTTGGGCGCCGAAGGTGCCAGCGGCTTTATATAGAACGATATGAACTTTTTTTTTTACTTTCTCTTACTCCTAGTAAGAAGAAGTATTGTTTTGACATAAGAAAAAGTTATAAAGATACTCAGTATTTTTTCACTAATGTGAGAGTGGCAGTCACCTTAGCTGGTTAATATACTCACCCCTCGAGAAAAATACAATATTTCGCATTTTTTATCCTAATAAATATTTCAAAGCTAGCCACACGAATGAACAATTAAAAGCTTGACGATGAAACCATGTAGAATCTAGGACCCACCACAATTAACAAATAAATATTTATTCCCCCAAATTTTTAGATTTTTAATTTATAGATTATTTTTAGATTACTTTAATTTTAGATTATTTTATTTTTTTGTATTAATTATTAGAAAGATATAATATTTCTCAATTCTGCCTTTAGTGTCTTTTTACTATTAAAAAATTTTTAAAAAAATGCAGAATTCGATTATTTAATCTATTAAGAAAAAAAAATCTTAAAATGAGGTAGACAAAGATTAGTGGAGATAAGATACTTCATTTTGAATCATTGCATACTTGAACGTAAGGTGGATATTTATTTCTATTCTATTATATTTCAAATAAATAAGTAAAACATTTTTTATTTTTCTTTTGCAGAATAAGGACAATTTCTAGGATTACAGAAATCTAAAGCAAAAATTTTACTCCATCAGAAATACTTCGGGATATCTTCGAAGTTTTATCTTTCATAAAGTACTTTTTAAAATTTTACACTGATTGCCTCCTATTTATTTTATCATTATTTTTCGAATGCTGTTTCAGAATCATGCATGTTTTTTGGACTTTAGCAATTTGCGCAATCGCTAGCCTTTTTACAGCAGGGGATCTTCAATGAATGATAACACAAATTTACTGACCAAAATAAAGGGAGACCCTATCTGCCGGTATATAGCCCACACTATTTCCTAGTTTTGCTATTGTCCAACCATGTTGTACTCGGAAATCACTAGGTACTATGAGAATGTCTCCTTTTTTGAACGGTATTTCACCTCTGGCAGGATTTTCGAAGTTACACGTTGCCTGCGCTGCGATACCGGTAGAAGGATCCCAACCTATGACATATATAAATTACAAATATAACTTCAAAATGTTCGATGACACATGATTCTGCATGATATCAGCATTTTTAATGTGTCGCAGTTGAATTGGTTTAAAAAATGAAATAAAATAATATTTTACAAACCTTCTGGAGTTTTAGAATTAATCTGGGGTGCCAGAACCCTATAAAGAATGTAAGGCGCCCCAAGCATCAGCCCAAATAACCCAAGAAGTGGCCAAGAGCTCGTCTGCTGTGATACAGCTCCAGCATTAGAAGCCACTAAACCCAAACCAGTTCCCATTACTTGTGATTCAGCTGCACGCCACGCACTCTCTCTTAAAGGAGCAGTATTTACCAGGCCTAATGCGTCACAACACAACATCAAAATAAGCATTAAATAAACTAATAAAATATTCACCACCAATTCCACAATTAAGTCCATATTCGCAGTATTTGAATTACATTTCTGGCAAAAAATACATACAAAAATACCTTTTACTTTTCAAATCTTTTTATATTCTAGAGAATATTTTACACATTCCTCTAAGTTTATAAAATTGTTCATAAATAAGAACTTACCTAACATATATAAGATTCTTCTGTATAACCAGTATAAAAATTTCAAAATTGAAAGAGATGAAAATATATTCAAAGCTACACTTCTCAGTTTTGACATATTGTCAGCCACACTTAGTACTGACCTAAACGACATGTGTAAAGCCTGAAATATACAAAATTAAGTTTTGAATAATATGCCAACAATTTCTGAAGGTTGAACATGAAATATTTGAAATTAAATGATTAAAATTTTATAGAATTATTCCAAACGTAAATTTTTAGAACATTTACCTGATATGTAGATTCTAACATCATCGTTATTGAAGAAAATGCTCTAACAAAAGATTCTATAGATTGAAACGTACTATTAGTCGCTTCCTCTGCCACTTGTAAAAATCTAGGAAACAAATTTTTTAATATTTTCGAGGTAAATGAAGTTCTTTTTAACTTGAGTAAAAAGTAAACTTTAAAATACATAATAGAAAATATTTAAAGCCAGATGCGTAAGACAAAAAGTTTAATACAAAATTACAAGTTATTTTATTGATATTCATACGTTTAAAGTTTCCCAACTTCGTTACTTATTGGAGACTCTTGACTAATGTCGAAGATCGTACCCAAGCGAACAGATAATAGTTAAGGTAGTCAAGACAGATTATTGATAGGCTATCGCGACCAGTCTATTCTGATCCCATTCATTTCCAAATGGTAAAATAGACTTTGAGAGCACTATCAGAACCATATTTGGGATCAATTGCATCGGCTCGGAGGATAACAATTTTTAAGTAAAAAACAAACAAACAAATCATTTTAAATGTCTTCCAGCTCATAAAAGAGAGAGAGAATCTAATTACATTAACACTCAGATTTAATACGTTAAAATATATAACGAAAAAATAAATCAATTACAAATAGTACATTTATTTTTCTTAAACATAAGTCAAACCGCTATTTTCTATTAAAAAACAAAACATACTGTTTACTCACCTACTATCATAATCTCCTCCTCTAAGACCAAACCCTCCTCCATATGGCATACCATAACCATACATGCCATATCCACTGTATAAGGGGCCACCGTAACTCACATGATTATTCCTGGCATGAGGTCTTGGAGGAAGTGGTGGGACCTGTTGGTTGCCACCTTGCCCTCTCGCAACAATGCGATGAAAAACATTATGTGGTAAGTTTCCAACATTTGGTCTTTAAAAAAAATATTGGTTCAGTTGTGGTACTAATTGAATAAAGTAACCGTACACATTCAAATAATAAATCGAGATTCACACATTAAATGATTGGATTAGTTTATGGAGTGTGGTTACATTTAATTTATATAACTGATGAAACTAACTTCTCTTCTAATGTTTATACAGCCCTAAAGAAGGCAATAAATTTGCTAGCGTGAAAAAATTAGAAGTTAGTTTCATCTGTTTGCACCTTATAAATTAAAAATATCTACAAATAGAATCAAATAGATAACAACATTAACAAGCTGATAAATTTACCTTAGCATTATAAAAAAGATAGAATTTACTATGCAAAACAAACATAACCTAACAAACCGAAAAATGTTTGTAGGTATATACTTAAGGTGTTAAAGAAAATTGCGCGCAAAGTTTTAACCAATACGTATACATAAAATATCTGACAATAATAATAAATGGTTTTCCAAATTTTTGTTTGGCCACTAGAAATTTTCGTGTTAATTACCATTTAAATGAAAGTTAAATAACATTAAATTAAAAAACTTGTAAATGTACTTTCCGGCAGAAAGAAGCAAAAACTTCTACATTTATAAGAGCAACTATTTACTTTACAGCACTGAACTACCACAGCTGATTATTATAACTATTTTAAAATAATTACAATATTTAAAACAAATTCTTGCAACTCCTTAGCTATACTATTATGTGAGCTCAACACAATTTAATCATTGTAACATCTGATAATCGTATTGTCATTAAAAAAACCTTTTAAGCAACTGCGTTTCCTAACAAACACAAACTAAAAATATATATATATATATAATAATAATAATAAAACAAAATCTGTTTTAGCCAAAAACAAAAATAAAAAGTATTCAGGGGCATCCCACCCATGAGGATGATTTGTAACTTTTTCCAAAGAATGGTTTTAGTATAATGAAAACCATTACTTACGAATACTGCATATTTCTTAAAGTTGAAGCTTCCCATGGTTTCACTGGAGTACTCATTTATGTACAAAGACACTTATTTTAATAGTATCGAAAAAATACATCACCCAATAGTTAATACGAATTAGCCCCAAACATGGTTGCTCGCCTCATTACCTGCTCCACAGCTGAATGCTATAGACAGCATAACCAATAAATATGAGTGACACCTAAAATGACTATAATATAACTATTATTCAGAAACTATTTACCCCAAAAAATTGTTTAAATTCAGCTAATGAATAATTTTTTAATTCTACTTGATTTATGTAGTTATTTCAGCTATGTTTTTACAAACTACGTTGTACCAAACTTTGGTTAAAACAAATAAACTAATCTTACTAAAAAACTTCTTTTCCCCTTTATGCTCTTAAGTTGACAGCAATAAATTATTCTTTTTGTTATATACTTCAATCTTTTTTTTTGTACATCACAGATTGTTTTTTAACTTTTAATTTTACTTATTAATGTTTGGATTTAAAAATAACAGTGACAATTTTATATTAACTTTTCATTAAAACGTGTGTTCTTTTAATCGCTGTACATAATTATCTCACCAATTTTATTTTCGGGACTTGGTCGGGATTATTTCCAAAAGAAACTAAATCAGTTTTTCGTAGACGATTTGATTAAAATTTAATCATGCGATGTTGTTTGAAAACTGGTCCATAACCAAGATCTTGATAACTATATTTAATAACTTTTCAATTTTCCCGATTTTCCCAATGTTTGGGTTACTGTTCTGGTCACTCCTTCCCTCCAAATCACTATCCAGCTAGCCAATATTTAAAATAAAAACTACTCGATATTTTAGAGTAGACTATAGGCAACAATCAGTGTCGGAGCCATTATAGATTTCGGAAGTTTATCTTATAGTAAAGCATGTAAATCTAAACTTAGGAGTTCGGAAAAAATCAAAATAAATTTGTCAGATTATGCAAGTATTATTTAAATAAGGAATGCTATTAACGTCGTGATGGCAGAAGCTAATGCAATTCTTTTGAATTCAGAAGGAAACTCTTGGCGGAACATATCGTGTTCAGAACATTGTCACTATGTCCACTTGTTCTTCATGAAAACAAAAAAATCTTCATACTATTGGTCGTGAAAATTGATTAAAAGTTAGTTTAATAATCAACTGATCAAACCTATAAATTTTTCCTAATAAATAATTATAAACAAAGTTGACTAATTTAAAACTTATTTGCACATCGTTAATATTATTTCAAAAGATCTTTATATTTAATGTTTATACATATGTATGTAAGAACAATTTAAAAAAAAAATTCTAATAATCCAGTAAGGAAAAGTCGCATAAATGTTTCATTCCACTTTTTTATATATTCTCTTAATCGAAGTACTTGTCTTGAAGTCTTGTCAAATTAAAAAAAAAATGAACCATACATCATATTGAAGTGATACTTTAGAGGAGTTATATAACATAAAATAAAATTACATAACTTAACATAAAATTACATAACATAATATAAAATTATATAACAATATAAAATTACATAACATAACTTGTTTTAAATTTTAAACTCTTAAACTTGTTCTCATAAACTCTATAAATTTCCTTTCAATTGAGGAATGATGATGATTTAATATTAATCGAAACGTCTGCGAAATAGTTCGTTTAAAAACTAACCAGACCAAAGTCCGAAATAACATTGATGGGATAAAAATAATACTATAAAAAACAAAAATCTTTTACTAGAAGATATTGGTACTCATTTTCAAAATTCATATGGACATTGATATTCAACAAAAAAAAATGGAAAAATTGAACTTTACAGCTTAATAAGACTAAACAACTCTAATCACTAATCGAATATCATACTTGAAGAAGGGACTAGACCTACATATGTAAATTATATTTGTGGTTTGCCTCCTTTATTTTTATCCATAATCATTGTGATTTATGAGCTTATTAACTTCATAATTTAAAAATCAGTTTTCAAATAACTTGTAATTTCATGTTTATTCTGCAATAGTAAATAGGTACATAAGGGGTACGTTACTGGTTCTCTTCTGAGCCCTGTATTCTATTCCTATGATTTGCCCAAGAAACAGCAATAGAAGGAGATAAAAATAGTCCCAGCAAAAATCGATTCCTTCACGTTGCAATTCGGGTTCAGAATTTCGATTGAACCCATCGATTTGTTGGCTTACAGTTTCGAGTTTATGGTTATAAATTAATGAAATATCAAAGTTGAGCTTTCTGCAATTTTTCGTTTTTGAGATATTTTGATTACACCACAAAACTCCCCCCCCCCCCTTTAGAGAAATTCAAAACATTTATTTCCGACACATACCAGTTCCATTTTTTTTCTTTTTTATTTCCATGGAATAATATAGAAAGCATACCTTCTGAGATTTGAAAGCAAACCTTTAGAAACAATGTTCAAATATTCCCTTGCCCTCTTCTTTTGTTTGCTTTGTTACTTCTTCAATGCCTTCCTTTACTCCTTGAATTGCTGCCTCAATTACAATCTCTTTTTACTAGTTTATAACTTTATCATTAACATTAAAATTTTACAATTTATTTATCAAAAAGAGTCGCCAACCTTTGTCGCCACAATTTTATCTTTTAGAGGCGACAAATAATGAAATCTGATATAAAAGTTATTTTAAATACCATTACAGTATTTGAGGTTTCGGGCAAAATCCATCATCCGAAAGTGCAACGGATTTTTTTTTCAGTTTCTCGGATTTTCTCGAAAATGGCTTAAACGATTTCCTTTAAACTCCGTAGACCCATATAAATAATTGTCATTTTTATTTGAAACATTTTCCCGGAAAAATCACCGGGAATTCTGGAAGAATAGTAACGTTAATCTTTCCTCTAAAGTATCACTTCAATATGATGTATGGTTCATTTTTTTTTAAATTTGACAAGACTTCAAATCAATTACTTCAATTAAGAGAATATATAAAGAAGTGGAATGAAACATTTATGTGACTTTTCCTTACTGGATTATTAGAATTTTTTCTTTTAAATTGTTCTTACATTCATATGTATAAACATTCAATTTAAAGATCTTTTGAAATAATATTAACGATGTGCAAATAACTTTTAAATTAGTCAACTTTGTTTAAAATTATTTATTAGGAAAAATTTATAGGTTTGATCAGTTGATTATTAAACTAACTTTTAATCAATTTTCTAATAACTTTTAATGAAGATTTTTTTGTTTTCATGAAGAACAAGTGGACATAGTGACAATATTCTGAACACGATACGTTCCGCCAACAGTTTCCTTCTGAATTCAAAAGAATTTCATTAGCTTCTGCCATCACAACGTTAATAGCATTCCTTATTTAAATAATCCTTGCATAATCTGACAAATTTATTTTGATTTTTTCCAAACTCCTAAGTTTAGATTTACATGCTTCACTATAAGATAAACTTCCGAAATCTATAATGGCTCCGACACTGATTGTTGCCTATAGTCTACTCTAAAATATCGAGTAGTTTTTATTTTTAAATATTGACAAGCTGGATAGTGATTTGGAGGGAAGGAGTGACCTGAATAGTAACCCAAACATTGGGAAAATCGGGAAAATTAAAAAGTTATTAAATACAGATATATCAAGATATACAGTAATATATCAAGATCTTGGTAATGGACCAGTTTTCAAACAACAGCGTAGAATGAATAAAATTACAAAAAAACTTTTAATAGAATGAAAATTTGATAAATATGAATTAATTATTTTATTTCTTTCATATCTCCACATCATAGTATTGAAATATCGGTGTTTAACTTCACTGATGTAGGATCATTCACTTGACATTAGAAGTTTCAGTATGAAAACGTAACATTTATTTGAGAAGAAAAATTGGCGGGAAATGAAATTAATCTACGAATGAAATAGGGCGAACAGAAAGTTTACGTTTATGCCGCTAGAGTGAAGCTTTATGCTATTAGCTTTCTAGTTGGAAAAGTCATTACAGGAGTGCTTATAGTGGCTGTGATCCTATTCCAGCAGTGGTCAAATTATATAGTGACTTCGTAAACAAGTGTTTGTTCGGAGTTACGCAAGTGCTACGACAATTAGTTAAAGTTCACTGCTGTTTATAAGTAAAAGAATGTATTTCACGGATGTATATATAATGTTTAAAGACAGTTATTTCATTTATGTTTTTTGTTAAAAATTTGAATGCTTATAGATTTAATTCTCGTTGGATATTTAAGCTCGAATCAGAGGTCTTTAGTTGTCAGGACTCCAGTGTATATTCAAATAGTATACATTTAAATAACAAAAACTAATAGATTATGGAAGTGAACTTTTAAGGCCATTTAACGGATTAGGATTTTTAGAGTAAGTGCATATTAATTAAAAATTTTATTCTAAACCAGTTTTGATTTGATTCGTTTCCTAAAGCATATTAAGAGTTAATATTTTTAAATAAATTGGCATGATTTTATCTGTTCAGTAAAATATTTCTCAGAAAGAAATTTTCCTTTAAATAAAAATGAAGTATTGACTTATGTAAGAATATTTTGAAATTGATAGACCCTCCTAATTGTTGGGAAAACCATTAATCCTAGCTAGTAACAACATAGTCATGTATATTATTACTATTTAGTCAATACAAATAGGGGCCACTTTTTTGAAAACACCTAAAGAAATATAAGTAATTATTCCAGTATGTATTTTTTGTTACTTTTAATTAAATATTCAGTCGAACTTCTTTTGCTATTAGATACTTCTTAACCTCATCGATTCTTGAGGTAACAAGCAGTTTAAATTTATCCTGATACTTGCATTCACTTATTGGTTGCTGTGAAATACTTAAAGAATTTCAGAGTTTTAAGGTAACTAGCTTTTTTAATAGGTTCAAGTGATCGTATTAACTTAAATGGGATTGCCCTTTAACCTGGCGATTGTATTTTATTGAATTAATGAAATACTCTAAAGAATAAGTTTTACGCCTTTAATTCTCTCAATTGTAAACATATATTAATATGAATCTCTCATTCATTAAGAATTTCAAGCATAATAAACAAATAAATTTTGCGAAGACAGATTTTGGTTTTCCATGTTAGTCATATGCAAGGTTAAGTGATTGTTTTGGGATATTGTATGCCAACAATAACGCGGGCATTGGACTTGCGTAAATAGGCAGTAATTTCTTTTCATTACTATCCAGCAATCATGAGAACAGATGTTTGATATTTGATAGAAGTTTTATGATAAAGTGATATCTAAATGCAACTATATCTCATAATATAAAATATAGTTAAAGAAATTCTTGCTTATTACCAAAAAAAAACTTAGGAAATTATTATTGTAGTAGACTAGTGATTTTGTGACTAGTAGACTTTAAAAGTGATAATGCTCTTAGCTAAAGTTGACAGCAAATATAAATTCGTGGCAAATTTCTTCATATGTATCACATTAGCAAAGTTCAACGTAGTTGTACCTTAAAGGTTATTGAATAGTGCTAAGATTGTGTAGGTTAGTTGAGTTGAGAGGGCGTAACTACAAAGCCAGATCCATTGTTACCACTTTTTATGGTTTTTTCTCATCTGTGAACATTATATTATACATTGAAGAATCGACTATAAAGCGGCGTCTACACGGTCAATAATATTGTCAATATCAGTATTGACAATATAACCATCAATACTCGTGCTAACCAATCACAAACTTCGTTAGTTCAATAATATTGATCGTGTAAGGTAATGAAGTATTGTGATTGGTTAGCACGAGAATTGATGGTTATATTGTCAATACTGATATTGACAATATTATTGACCGTGTAGAGGCCGCTAAAACTGTAGCCCAGTATTGAAGCTACTTTGTATCGAGATACACTAACGGTTGTCTTCTAATGAGCAGAAAGTTCATCTTGAACTGCCCTTGGTATCCCCTGCAGTGGAGTTATTTGCCAGCTGAAATTGCTTGTCAGTATAAGCTCAATCTGCACACTAGTTCTCGAGGAATCTCCATTTTCCATTACCCTTTATGGTTGATCCATTGGATGGGAATTAATTGTATGTGGTCATGGGTTTAATATAAATATATTACATTAATATAATTTATCAAAATATCACATGTCTAATGAAGTAGAATATAATTTATGTATGTGAAGAGAATTATTTATTCTAGATTTAGTACTAATGTTACGTGACGGCAGCGTTTACACCTGGAATTATCAGAAACGACATTAGACATAAAGATACAATAGAATTGTCTTTAATTTTGAAGAAGAATTCAAACGAGTTCAAAGTACTCAGTTGCAATGGGCATATCAGATCCAATTTTTCAGGTCAAATCTCCACCTTTTTTTTTATATTAGTCATCCGAGTGGCCAGATTCGAAACATATCGGGACTTGCAACAGATTCCAATCCCAACAAATTAATTGTTGATCAATGTGATAAGTTTTAGAGCAGACGATTTACTTAAAGCCCTGGATATGCTAAGTGAAGCAAGAAAATCTTTTGAAGAGATGAACAAGAAACAACAAACCACTGCTAGCTCCAAAAATTTATTTCAGAATTCATTTCTTCAGTGTTTCACTTCATTCAAGAATCACTGTTTGAAAGAGGGAACCACTACGGATACATTTATTACTGAACTATATTACTTGGAAGTCTTGCGAATGAGCTGTGACAAAAGTAAGACCAGCTTTCGTGAATAAGTGGTACTGCTTAAATTAGTTACAGGACTATCGGAACGACACGAGTGCGAAGTTTTAGCTGAAGGAGGTAATTAAATAAGGTACGTTAAATGGAAAAGTTCTAGGTAGAGAGATTCGATGTGGCTACAGGACGGTTACATGTGGGGCAGACTAATGATAATTAGATAGGAAGTCTAAAGGTGCAGATAAATTTAAAAAATGGTCTTATCGTGAGTAGAAATGTCATCCAGTTGATATATGCTGGGCCAAATTATTGTCAAATGCGTGATGTATTAGAAGTGTGTTCATAAAACGGCCTGCAGAAATCTTGGCTGACTTCAGAGTATCTGGATCTTCCGAGCATTTCCAGAAGAAGACTTCAGTATAGATGGCCTGGAAGGAATAATCTATCTGATAAATTTGTGATATCTGGCAAGATCATAGGAAAACTTGACCGAAGTTTAGAGGTTGTTAAGAATTTAAGACATGAGGCTCACTTTAAGTGCTAAGAAATATGAGTTGAGGAAACCAAATTAAAATTAGGGTATTTTTATAGATCAGAGTATGGTAATGCAAAGATTGTGATTAGCCTATTCTTTCTTATTGCAGTCTTGAAATGAAAACGGCAGTTATTTTCGTTTGTTGGAATAAATATTTGTTAGGAAGTTTTGAAATTTGAGTTGTTTTTGCTATACCTAATTATGGTCTAATTATGCTTAGACCCTGATAAAGTAAAAGCCAAACTCCCTCCTATAAAATCATAACGAATTGCGTAGGTTCCTATGTATGATAAACTACCACATGAAGTTCGTATCTGATTTGTCTCCTTTAAGAAAAAACATTGAAGGCTTTGCTTATTGAGAAGTGTTCGGTGCACCTTTGAGGCTTAACTTTTCATTCTGCTTTTTATATTGCTATTTTATAACTCTGTTTACCGAGTTTGTATTCCAAAATATTACTTCTTTTTCAAACATCGCCCGCCTGGTTCCCACGCTTCCCCGCACTTTCCCACTCATTCTCTTTTGGTGGTGGGATTGTCGGCGCCTTCATATCGCGGGGTCTGCCCCATATCTACGAGTATTTCCCACACTCTTCAGATATCCTCTAACCTTTTATAAAATTACTTCACTTGCTAACTAAATTCTGAACAGAGAACTCTAAGTTTAGTTGTCGCGCCTCTCCAGTGCATAAGGTTTTTTGTCATTGCTCACCGGTCAAGTGTTTGTTACTTGTGCTCTTCACACATTACCCTTCCGTTCAGAACGTTAAGTAATGGTGATCAGCCTCATTCAAACCATTATTCGCTTCTTTCATTCAGCTCCTCATATGCTTCTCACTCCTTATCACACCTCTTTCCTGACATCCATATAAACACACGCCACATAGCCATATCCTGTTCGCTACTTTTATACATTTCAACTCCTCTCCCATTATCTCTTCTTCTCGATATCCTCGCTCCTCTTCCCCCTCTCTCTTCAACTGGAACCATTATCAGATTCCACCGAGGATACCATCACGCTCGCTACATGGTGAGTTTCTTCACCTCCATTGCTTACTTTCATTGCAACTCTAATTCTCCCATACTCTCGTCGCCTCCCGTCGAGTATTGCATCCGCGTCTATCTTCACATAGTTTGTCTGCTTTACGCCCAGACAAGAAGATTATTTGAATAGTCAAAAGTAAAGGAAAAATTCTTTTTCCCAGTCAAGCAAAACTTTAGAAGCGCATGGCTATAATTCTTTTTGATCTAAAATTGCCTTGAGGTTTGTTATCATGGTATTTGAAGGGTTATTGGAAGCACGTTCTTTATCGTCGAAAATATGAGACCTTAAGCATGGATACAGAAGCAGGTTTTGACTTTAATATGAGGGTATGAAAGGTTTTCTCAATGTATCATTGCTTTTGCTGACCGCACTATAAGCCTTTGACCTATTATTAGAGGACAGTCTCTACGAATCTTATGTTATGGAAAAAGATTTGATAATTTCTGACGCTTAATATGGATTCCATGGATACGGATCACTAGATTCGTGTTCTGAACATCTTGATATTCTTGATGTTACTCAGGCATATTGGTTTGCTGGATCTATAACTGAAGAAATGAGGTAATAATTGGCAAATGATCTGCTATTAAACTTTTAAGACTAGAAACGGCTGTTTGGGGCATACCGTTTTTCAAGGAACTCAGCGACCTAATATGTTACGAATGACTATCGTTGAATATAAGCGAATTTTCGTTCCCAAAAAGCGTGGACACAAAGAGACACCTTGACATATTCACAGTGACATTGAAAATTTCAGGCCATAGGATTGGTGACCAGAAATAATTTGGTATATTTCAAGAAACTTGCAGAATCCTATCTCAAATGCTAAGAGAAACAAATAGAGTTACAGAACCCTTTTCATTTTATCTGAAGTGCCTTGGGAAGCAGTTGGCGCTGGATTCTTGAGCACCGATGCAAGTCTTACGCTGTTTGCAAAGGTTACTTCTTTAATTTTTAACGATAAAAAGCCAGAAGGTGAAATAGGCATCATGAATTAGGGAAAAGATATTGCTATCCAAGATGCCTGATGACGGAGTACCAATGGGGTATAGAACACGATCAGGAAGAAGTACAAACTCCAATTTGACTAGAACTATCTCAGCAATAGTTCTAGCCGAAGGAAGTTTTCGCGAAGAAATGGCGTTACATAATAATTATTTTCTGATAATGAAACCCAGTTTTATCAAAGGAATTCCAAGAGTTTGCGAACAAAGATTAATTTATCTCTCAATTTTAGTTCTAACATTCGAGTGTCGTAATTACCCTTCTTTCTGATCGAGTTGTACCTCTTCGGGTTCTACGTCAGGCATCTTGGCCAGCAATATCTTTTACCTAGCCCAATCTTCTATTTCGCCTTCTGGCTTTGTATCGTTTAAATCAGCTGTCAATAAGCGGAGGTGAATATAAGGTTCTATTAGGCCTACAGATACTTCCCTATGCTTGCATCAAACTCTATTTGTTGTCTCATCCGAAGTTACTGCATTGTACTTCTCCAAGTCCCTGTGAGCAGTTTCAGATTCTCATCCATAATCAGAAAATGGCTATGAAATTCGTGTAGAGTGTTGACTTTACTTTATTTTTGTCTCACCAGTATTATCCGGGAAGTGAGTATCAAGCAAAAGCTGCAGTGTCTCCCCTTCCCCCCTGTAAAGGAACCATCAGGGTATCGTAGGGTACCTAACTGACTGTCCCTATCCTTACTAAGAATCCGTACCAATCTAGATGATTCCTCCTCACATCACTCTGGTTGGTCGTTTTTCAATCTAGAACCAATTTGAAGATGAAGCCACAAGAACTAAATGGCTTCAAGGCTGACTATCTGAGCAGATACAAACATCTTTTAAATTTACGCGTTCATCCAAATAAAAAAAAAAAGAATAAAGATCCGCCTAGAAACAGTTATCAAAAAGATATTTCCAGGGATCTTCCCAGAAATAAACCGTAATTCCTAACTATCCTGGAACCGTCCCTATATCTGTATATCACGTTCATACTAGTTGGATCCATTATTTTTATTATTATTCGCAGAAGGGGAGGGCAAACCCTACGCTATCCAAAAGCCTCCCAGGGCCCATATAGCTACCCCTAAAGAATAACAACCACTGGGACTAGAATGAAAATCCAGGCCCAGGTTTTAACCATCTAAGTTTCACCACAGACCGAACAAATCGGACCAAAACCTTAAAAGGACACAGCTTAAGATCCTCTACCGATATCCTACTCCGGCTGATTGTCCTAAACTAATCTCCTCACAACCCAAACAATTCGTCATCAGATGCATGGGTGTTTCCTCCTCAGTCTCACAAACTCTACAAAAGGGGTCAGGCACGAGTCCCATTATATAGAGATGTCTCCTTAAACCACAATGCCCAGTGAGGAATCCAACCAGATGTCTGAGGGAGGTCCGTGAAAGACATCGTCCTCAAAGCTCCGTCCGGGCCCCAATGAGCATTTTAGACTGCCGACAACCCACTGCACTCATCCATAAGGATGAGTGCTGGTGAGGTCATCCACGTCTGAAAGCCCGACAAATATGTGCCAGAAGACACACCCACAGCAGGCTCTGGACCAATGAAAGGGAGAGAGGCACCTAATTTGGCAAACCTATCCACCTCCTCATTCCCAAAAATTCC
>JAAEAF010006502.1:0-76005 GCA_011037195.1 Triatoma infestans | reverse complement strand
TAAGAGTTTATGCCAATTAATTTCAGTATACTTATAATTATAAGTATATTATTGTGATATGTTAAAGTAACTTAATTTCACTTAGAGAATAATATAATTATTTTAAAAACAGTGATGTTCTCTTGATTATTACTAATACTTCTTTCTTAAACTCATATACTTACAAGGCCCTTTACTAAACCGCTCGTGCTACACACTACAAACTACAACAACACATCACACCAAAAACATTTCAGAAGAAACTTGAAAAGATCAAGATAAACTCACTATAATCGATCAGCCAGTGAATAATATCGTACAATAATAGTATATCGTAGATTTTCCTACCATCTGCACACGACCTGAATAGCTTGGCAGTTCCAAAAGATTTCTTAAATCACCGTAGTCCAACTCGTTCTTCGACACGTGAAATGTGAATAGAATTAGATTTGTTAAATTTTTCTCGAAAAGGGGCTACAACGATTTTCTTTAAACATTAAATTGATCAAATGATGATGGCACTTAAAACAAGTTGTCATTCACAAAAAAGAAAAATGAACATCCATATGTGGGCAAGGTGAAAAGTTCTTGGCTTAGTACTGAAAATGAGTTTTTTATTTTATTTTAAAAATGCATTTATTTCACAATATAGTCTCCCTTTAGTTCAATACACTTTGTCTATTGTTTCTCCAATAAATAGGTTCTGTCCCTGAAGTGCGATTCTGGAAAGTCTTCAAAATATCCATTTATATACTATAAAAGCATACACGTCACTTTCCCATCACTATAGTCTAATTATTTCTATAAATAACCATTTGATTATAATCATATATGACTTATAAAAAAAAATAATACCTACAAAATAAAGATGTAAACACAAAATAATAACGAATTTAATATAGAAATTTAAACACACATTAAGCTAAAGCTAACATAATTGAACAACAAGGTAAAGTAGAAAAAAAAAACTGGGGGTCGATGAGAAAATATTTAATGAGAAACTCTAACTTGGCGTTCCCTACTTTTTTATTATTATTATTATTATTAAATTTTTTCATCCCTCTTTCACAGCCCCTACATACATTCATTATACACTAAAGTGAAATTAAATTCTATATTAATTAAATTTCGTTGTATTTTTTTTTTTCTTTCACTCAATTCTTTTCTTTCAGCTTTGTTTATATTAAAACTGTGGTCTAGAAATTTTTTTTTTCTGTTATTTTACTTAATTTATGTTTGCAATAATAATAATATAATGTAATGTATTGATTTAATGTGATGTATAAAATATATTCTGGTATTTAACACTTAAGTAAGACTAATAGAGTGAGAGGAAGGGATTAGCTCAGTGGTTAGCGTACTGGACTCCCACGCGGAGGTCCCGGATTCGAGTCCAGTGCTACCCCTTAGATTTTTTCTTCGTAGGAGCCTCATACAGCTTGCTGTCCGGTGATGGACAGTGTCTGCGCGGCAGACACCCATGGTGCGGGGGCGAACGTAGGCCATGAGGCGGAATACCAGTACGAGAAGAAGCGACTGGTTACAGGCGCGTAAATACGTAATAGCAAAATCAAACAAAGTGGCAACTTACCTAAAGATGGTGATGATCAGGGATCAGCAGGCGACGGTAAAGGCGATCAGCAACGGGCGAAGGATAAGGCGCGGATAGTTGGTTGTGTTCTATCTGTTGTATATGTGTGTGTGTGTGTGTGTGTGTGTGTGTGTGTGTGAATAAGTGTGGCGGAAGAGAGGAGAGCAGTGAGATGGGAAGGCGATTGAGTGCTTCGTGGAAGCGGATGCTGCTGGAGCGGCGAATCCCCAAGGCGTGAACAGTGTACCTTCTTGAGGGTGTAGGCGAGAGAGGTGTTGTTCCGTCTTATTGATGAATCAATAACCACGCTAGCTGGCGAATAGGCGCGTCGAGGGCGAGTAGAACTAAAGGCGAAATAAATACACTAGAGAGACGCGGCAAACACACATTCACTAGAGTTGAACACAGAAGTGCACGTTCGGCGTACTAGGAGAAGAGTGAGTAGAGTGGACGAAAAAAGGGGGCTGGCCGGCATAGGAAGTAGGGGGGAAACGATGTGGCCAAATGGTGAAATAGGAAGAGGGATGGAAGAGGGGTGGTACAGAAGTTTGGGGAAGGCAATAAACATGTTTCTCAGAACCCATTAGTGGCGGAAATGATTGTCAAAAGCACCACTAAGCGGATTAGCGTGTACATACGCGCGGGCGGAGGTGAGCGCGTAGAAGAGCAATAAGGCGGGAAGGCGTGGGAAAAATAGCGAGGCAAGGTTAATCCCTCAAAGGGGGGCCGCGACCTAACAGACAGTGTTGTCTGTAGCGGTTCACTGAGAAGGCTCCGGGCGCCAATGACCATATATGTTGATGTGCCTTAAATTAAAAAAAAAAAAAAAATCTGGTGTGAAACACTCACTCAACTTTCTCTTACTCCAGTTCTCAAAATTATAATAGACAAATTTTATAGTTTGTGTACCAAAAAAACTGAAAAAAACTGTCCGGTAAAAGCACACTTCCGGTTTACTAATTTTCTTGAAACTCAGAATTTTTCGCCATCTATTTATATATAATTAATTCTGTTTGAATGATAGAATTGTATAATCAATTATGATAGCCTATTAGAGAAAAATATAACCTCACCCCTCCCACAAAAGTGTCCTTAAATGAATTTTCCTAGAGAAATGTTTTAAATAAAAGTTTTAGATCTTTGTATGTTTAGTTCATATAGGAAGTTTTAAGAAAATCGCCGGAGACATTTTTGAGAAAATCGCGAAAAAGTGGAAAAATCATTTAGTAAAGTGGTAATTTAAACGCACTTCCGGTTATCCGATTTTTTGAAACTTGGAATTTCTACAAGATATTCAATTCTAATTAACATTATTTAGATGATAGAATTGTTTAATAAATTGAAATAGCACTTTAGATGAAAACCTAATCCCGCCCCTCTCCCATAACTGCCCTTAAATAAATTTTCCCAGCGAAACATTTCAAATAAAAGTTGTAACTCATTGTATGTGTAGTTGGTATACGAAGTTTGGAGAAAATCGTCGGATCCATTTTTGAGAAAAACGCATAAACGTGAAAAAAACAAAAAAAAAAAACAAGTAAAGTGGTACTTCCGGTTGAGGAATTTTGACAGATGACCCACTTCAGATGCCATGGTGATACGTACATGGAATATCAAGTTACAACTTTCTATGGTTTTTCTTTTTTGAGCTATGCTATTCACATACACACAAACACACACACACACACACACACACGCACGCACAGACCATTTGCTAAAAACCACTTTTTTGGACTCTGGGGACCTCAAAACGGATATTTCCGGTGAAAACTCGGTATCGAAAATTTGACACGATTACAATACTTCCTCTTACTAGGAGTAAGAGAAAGTAAAAAGAAAACGTTTTTATTTTTTGGACGTAACAACCCAGCACACAACCAACCGGAAAAGCTAAACTGCAAGGCCGTGTCAAAAAATAGCCGTCTGTAAACCAGTAAGGTAGATCGCTCACCTATTTACTGGCATATTTACTCATACCAACCACTCTCAGCCTATGAGACACGTGCCACTGACAGTTCGCAAAAGATAAATTAATTTAAAATAATCTGATGTGAAGGACTCACATGACTTTCTTTTAACCTAATTAATACAAATTTAATTAAGAAATTTTCTTTATAATGGCAAAGTTTACAATGTTTTTATTGGGCTGGCCATAAAAATGTAGCTGGGATTTCTATGTAATTTTATACCTGAGCGGCCTTATGTGGAGCGCTCTATATTAAAAAAAAAAACTCAGAATACTTTTGCAAATTTTAATTTTAAACTAACTGACAAGACTCCATTACCCCTTTAAAATAATTTTTTTTTTTCAGAGAAATATTTCATATAAAAGTGATAGGTTACTATCTATCTATCCAACCACCATTCCAGGTTTAATGAAAATCGTTGTAACCAATTTAGGTATTGCCATCGGCATCTGACACGAAGTTTTTAAGCAAAAAAATCATCAACCGTAAAATGTGACTTTACAGAATATTTTTTTCGAGATTTTCTCGAAATTGGCTCCAACGATTTTCTTTTGAACTTCATATACTATCTACGAAATCTCTTTTATTTGTAACATTTTTCCGAGAGAATTGATTTTTTTGTGAGTTCGTCGTGAACAGTAGCGTTATGCTTTCTTTTAAAGTATCATTTCAATATAATCCGTATATTGTCCGTGTATTGTAAGTGGTATTTCCACTTACATAATATTAATACGCATTAGACGTATTGGCAGAATTCCAATAACCTCTAAAACTTAAAACCTTATTCTGTGAAATTGCAATATTCCGGTGACCCAATTTTCTACAAATTTGGAATGCTACCTATGCGTTTAATGCATATTAATATGATGTAGGTGTTAAAACCATATCCATATATATATTAACCATAATTATAAATTATATTATATTATAATAAATATATTATAAAACCATATATTAATCTTCTGCGGGTTGTCCAAGAGCCTAATTAGAGCTTCTATCAAGGCTTGGATAGAAGTACAGCGTTCTGCATTGGACCATTTGCTAGGCCTAATTAAGAGGGCAAAGCTGAGGGATGTGCTATAATTTTAGGGGATCCACAATAGGCCTCTGATTAAGGTCGCAGTGGAATGAGGCTCACCCTCCCCGTTCGAAACTAATCTTATATTATATTGAAGTGGTACTTTAAAAGGTTAAAAGGTAAGCTTGGAGAATAGAAGAAATAAAGGTATAGTGAATTTTTATAGAATTTGGAATAAATTTTACTGACGGATATTTATAGAAGAAACTTGAAAAAACAAAGATGCGATTAACTCACTATAATCGATCAGCCAGTGAATAATATCGTACATGAATAGTATATCGTAGAATTTTCCTACGATCTACACACGACCCGAACAGCTCGGCAGTTCCAAAAGATTTCTCAAAACACCATAGTCCAACTCGTTCTTCGACACGTGAAATTTGGAAGCAATCAGATTTTTTTAATGTTTCTCGAAAAGAACTACAACGATTTTCTCTAAGCTTAAATTGATCAAATGATGATGGCACATTAAAACAAGTTGTCATTCAAAAAGAAAATGAATATCTCAAACGACAAGGTGAAAAGTTCTCAGCCTAGTAATGAAAATAAGTTTTTATTACTTTCTCTTACTCCTAGTAAGAGGAAGTATTGTAATCGTATCAAATTCTCGATATCGATTTTCATCTTAAATATCCATTTTGAGGTCCGCTGAGTCCAAAAAAGTGGTTTTTAGCAAATGGTCTGTGTGTGTGTGTCTGTGTGTGTATGTATGTGATCAGCATAGTTCAAAAACGAAAAACCATAGAATGTTTAAACTTGATATTCCGTTTAGGTATCACCATAGGATCTAACGGTGCGTTATCTGTCAAAATTCCTCAACCAAAACGTGTAGTTTTTTTTTACGTTTTTGCTATTTTCTCAAAAATGGCTACGGCGATTTTCTTTAAACTTCGTATATCAACTACACATAAAAAGAGCTACAACTTTTATTTGAAACATTTCTCCGGGAAAATTCATTTAAGGGCACTTTTAGGGGGGGGAGGGGTTACAGCTTCCTCTAAGGTGGTATCATAGTTGATTATACAATTCTATCATCCAAACAAAATTAATTAGAAATAAATAGATGGCCAAAATTCCAAGTTTTGAGAAAATTTGTAAGCCGGAAGTGAACAGCTTTTTCAGTTTTCGATGAATTTCGTTAAATTTGGTACACAAACTATAACATTTGTTAATTATAATTTTGAGATCAGGAGTAAGAGAAAGTTGTGTGAGTGTTTCACACCAGATTTTTTATTTTAAAAATGCATTTATTTCTCAATGTAGTCTCCCTTTAGTTCAATACACTTTGTCCAACGTGTCTCCAACCACTGGATTCCGTTCCTGAAAAGCGATTATGGAAGGTTTTCAGAATATTTACATACCTCTGCTATCAGCTTTTATTTGACCCAAAACGTTTTCCAATCATAAATTTCTTCAGTTTCCGGAATAGATGGAAGTAAGAGGGAGCCAGATCTGGCGAATAGGGAGGATGCTCCAACAAATCACTCAATTTTCCCATTCCTAAGCGCCCCACAAGGACGGGTGCATTGTCCTGGTGAACGTGAATTTTTTTCATTTGCAAACCAGGCCTTTTCTCTCTAATTTTTTCATCTAGCTAGTCAAGAAGATGTGCGTTGTATTCCCCATTAATTGTTTGACCATTTCCAGCCGATGCAATTGTCATTGCTTTCTACGTTGCAGAGCCACCGGCTTCTACCCACTCCTGGGACTGTTGTTTTGATTCAAGTGTAAAATGGTGAACCTACGTTTCATCCAAGTAACAATTCGGCGCAGAAAATCGGTTGGATTCTTCTTAAAACGGTATAAACATTGCTGAGAAACTCGATTCCTCATTTGTTTGTGATCAGCATTTAACAAATATGGCACTCATCTTGTACAAACCTTTTTCATAATGAATTCTTCGTGTAATATCTGCCGTACCTTTTCTTCTGAGATGCCTACAGCCTTAGCTATCTCGTACACCTTTAATCGTCGATCATCTAGAACCATATTTGTATCTTCTCGATATTTTCTTCGGTAATTGCAGATTTGGCCGTACTTCACGTGGGTTATCTTCAATCGATGTACGACCACGTTTAAAATCAGCTGCCCATTTTTTTACTGTTGATAACGATGGACTCCTTATACAGTTTTCACCAACTTTGGATGAATTGGCGATAAACCACCAAAGAAAAAGAATTTTATGTCAGATCGTATTATGTTTTTTCATTTTGTCAAAAACCCACAACACGCTTACATGGCTTAAATAGCCGTATAAAACAAACTATTGGTCTGATCAAATTCACATTTAGTATTTACTTTTGAAACAAGTGTGCCAACATAACAATTTCATTTGTAGCAGTGCCATCTACAGGCTAGGCGAGAACTTTTCACTTCGCTCTAGTATTTATCTATCACATCATAATGGTGTATGGAGTAAGATAGAAGGATGAAGTAATAAACTAGGGAGATTGTTTTATGGAAAAGTTAACAAATTCTACTATTCACCTGCTCTTCAATTCTGTTTTTATTAATATAACTATAAAATGTTATTGTCTCTGTATGACAAAAAATTTTAAAAAGCGTCCTGGGAATTTTTACTCACCTGTATCCCCATTAACATGCAAACTGGCAACTATAAATATGGAATTTATTGTCCTGAATTTACAAAATATACAAACATTCCCTAAACTTTAACTTTGAACCAGTGGGATACACGATGTTGTTTTCAGTTTTATCGTAACACATTCTATGTTCTACTAAACTATATAAAAAAAAAAATTTCTTGGCCATTGAAATATAGAACTTTATTTAAAATATAATTTAAAATTGGTTTTTCCAGTTTTTATTCTAATTAAAAGAAATTCTAAAGTTTTTTTTCAATTGCCAATAACGCAAAAAAAAACAAGTTTCAAATTATTAAGAACTGTATCTATAAAATAAACAAATTCATTTCTTAATAATTAGTTTATGTGTAATTACTTCCAAAGCATCTTACAATTTAAAATGCACGAATAATCAATCACATTTATTAATTCTTTTGTCACTAATGAATCAATGTATTCTTAATTTAAAGAAATTTGATATAAAATTGGTCTCCAAATTTTCTACGATTTTTATTTTTCCTTAAGTATCTTCCCCAGACCATGGACAATTAATTTTTATACTAGTTAATTTAAAACCATTTTTTATAATGCATTGCTTTCATCGGAAGAAAATCAGCAAAAATGTATTTAGGGTTTGGTTTTAGCAACGAACAGTTAGAATCTCTGGCAAACCACAATAGCCTTCAGCTGGGTTGGGTACCCAGAACTAAGTATTCAAGGTAACGAAAGGGCCGACAGACTGGTGAAGAAGGGTGCCTCACGAACGCCCATTGGTCCGGAGCCTTTCTGCGGCATCTCGTACAGAATTCCCTGCGGGACCATTGAAAAATCGCTAACACGCAAACATACATTGTATTGGAAAAATATTGCTGGGCTGAGGCACTCTAAGATTTTCCTGGAGAGCCCCTCAAAGAAGCGCACAAACTATCTCCTCGGCAGAACAAAAGTGGAGCTAAGAAGAATTACTGCACTAGTTACAGGACATTGCCTTTTAAGGAAACATCTGCATAATATGGGTCTCTCTGCGGACCCACTATGCAGGAAATATGGACAAAAGGATGAGACATCGTTTCACTGCTTGGAGAGTGCGTACACTATGCAACGCAGATGATTCCTGAAACTTGGCGTCCATAGTTTGGAGCCCAAGGCGGGATCTGAAATTTCACTCGCCTCACCCCTGGCGTTTTTTAATGATACAGGGCGGATGTGAGGCGTATTTACGGGGTCCACATTGGGCCCAGCTGAGGTCTAATGCTGAACTTCCTTTTGAAGGCCCCGAGTTTCTAGATTAGATTAGATGGGTTTTAGAAAAATGGGCAAATTCATTTTCCCATAAAAGTGAGGCATTCAAAGAACCAAAAATCCTTATGGTTTTCCGTTCTTGTGAATATTGTTGGCAAATAATTGCAATGATTGTTTTTAATATGAGATCATTTAACCGTTTGTCGGTTAGTCCATGACACCTCGAACGGTAGTTGGACCAGCTTCTTGAAAATATAATATTACTTTACTTTATATTATTTATAAAGAGATAATCTACTGGTTTCAATCTAAAGTTTAGATTGATCCATGTATGGCTCACTCTTTGTCTAGACAGATTTTCATTGATTAAAGTATTTTCCTTTTAACCAATAAAATTAAAATTATTCAACAATAAAAAACAGTTAATGAAATATGGATATCCAAAAAAAAAAAAAAAAATCAGTTCAATCGGAGCATTAGAACCACTTCAAATTTAATAGTCAATCGGCATAGCATAAGGTCTATTACTTGTTTGTTTAAATTATTATTTGTTCAAATCGCATAAGCAAAAAAAGAATACTTTTTTATGGTTACCATTCAGATTTGATGGTATATCACATGCGATATCCCTAGTTTCCTTCTGATGGTCAAGACAGCGCTACTGTCAGGTGTTTTGGGAACAAAAGCCACCCAATTTTTCCCCATCTCTGGAGTTATCTCCCGATGCTCAAGATAAAGCTACTGCCGCTGCTTCCACATTAGGCCAGGGGAACAAAAACTGCCCCTTTTGCTCACTTTCGCTCACTTTTGGAGTTCATAATCCATTGGCTTACATCACCAGTATATGAGGTGACCAGCCAACAACCACTGTTCAAGTGCGTCAGTCCTCGATTCTCTACCTTTGTTTTATCTCTCGCTTGCTCTCACTTTCTGCCATCTGTCTTTCGTAAATCTTTAAATTAAGTCCCTAGTAATAAATAAATAGTAATGTGTATTTAATTATTTGGCTGTAAGTTAAATCTCTAGTTTATTAATTATCAAGTCCCCCAAAATCTCACTACACAGATTGTGACTTGCCTTGAATATTTCAATGATAACACTTCTGTCTGAAAGGAAATGAATAAATAACTAATTGAAATTTAAATTGTTTTAGAAATACTATTGATATGATCATCGCAATCTTCGAAGAACCACTATAGATAGTTTACCCACCAGATAGGAGATATAACATAAATGAAGCATGAACCTACTGAATATGTCAATAGACAATATGGTGCCTAGCACCACTCTATTATTGACAAGTTATCTATTCCATTCAAGTAATCTGTAGCATACAATGAAATAACATGCAGCTTAAGGTATATAATATGTAGATTATCCTCATGTAATTGTAAACATAATTATATATATTTATAATTAAATATGTTGTATATTTTATATTTATTTCAGAACATCTAGAAATAATGTTTTCAATTTATTAAACATTGATTTCAATTTATAACATTTTTATTTACTCTTACTGCTCTTATTGCAATCGTGTCAAATTTTTGAATTTTATCTTTTACTCGAAATGTATGTTTCAAGAGACTGCAATGAGAAAAAATTATTTCAAGCATTTGGTCTGTTTGAGTGAGTATGTACTCCTATGTGTACGAAATATCATAAAAGCAAAAAAATCGTAGAAAGTATAGCTTGATATTCTGTTTTTGAAATCACCAGCGCCACCCAACAAGAAGGTTCCAATCAAAAACCTTCAATCAAACTCGTAATTACAGATAAACAAACACTGATCTGAAGTACTAACTGTACAATGCAAATCTCTCTTGAGGCAGTACTCTCTACTGCAGTGGTCCCCAACCTTTTAGCACCGAAGAGCCATATTCCAAATTGCGGATGATGTAAAGGGCCCACCATTTATTTTTTAAAGCTAAATTTATAGTTACTTTCAAATTAATAATACAAATAAAGTACAAAACAATATATTTAATTTAACATTTACTTATAATATGTTTGACAAATTAAAAATACAATATCAAACACGTTTTATTAAAAGTTAATGTGATCTTTGCCACTGAGCATCAGTGGCCAATGCCTCATAATCAGGGTTGTAGGCTGATATTCCTGTCCGCAGACAATCATCAAGATAATCGTCGATAATTTGAGATCTGCATTTTGATTTTATTATGTTCATGGTTGAAAACAATGATTCGCATAAATATGTGGAACCGAAGAACGATTTTATCTTATATACTGCAGTTTTTAAAAATGGAAACCTTTTTTTTGTCAACCAGGTTCCAAAAGTTTTCATCCGTTACATAGGATTTTTCTGTACAATGTCATTTTTAAGATCCAAAAATCTAAAGTTCCAATTCCTCTGCTCTTTTTTTCAATAAGTATTCCTATTGTTGTCGCTAAAGCTGTTACATTTTCTTGGCTAGTGCTAGTAAATGGATTTACAAAAAAGGTGATCGTTGGTTCTATGTAGGGGTAGTGAACCCCCACCACTCATCCACTCTAGCGGAGAGAAACAGCCCCTCTCGCACAGAGAGGAGAGGCTCGGCCAATGTATATATATATATGAGAGAGAGACAGTCAGAATGATGTCTGATGTGTAAGACTGAATTCAACAGAATGATTCTGACTGTCTCTCTCTCATGTATATATATACATTGGCCGAGCCTCTCCTCTCTGTGCGAGAGGGGCTGTTTCTCTCCGTGTTTCGCTCCCTCTAGAGTGATGAATGGTGGGGGTTCACTACCCTAGTGAAACAGCCCCTCCTCGCACAGAGAGGAGAGCTCGGCAATGTTATAGATCTCATGAGAGAGAGAGAGACAGTCAGAATCATTCTGTTGAATTCAGTATGACACATCAGACATCATTCTGTTAATTCACACTCCGTACATATCATTTAGCCCGTCAGTCTGTCATTTCAGTTCAGTTCTAAATTCTAAAGTGTAAAGTCCCTGGCAGTCAGATATATATATATATATATATATACATATATCAATTATATACCTTAAACCAATCTTAAGGTGTTTATCTTTCATCATCAACAACCAACATCTCCTCACAACACCCTTACATCTATAATAGAAAACTGTTCAAATTTTTTTTCAAATTGTTCTATGAATGTTTCAAGGTGAATAATAAATGATGACGGATCAAAATTTCCACCATTACCAGTTTATTCATATTTGGAAAATCTACGAGGGACTTAATTTTCAGATGAGATATCCATAAATGCAGTTTCGATTTAAATGAGTTTACAAATCCTATCATTGTCACAATATGTTTTTCTTTTCCCTGCAGTTCCAAGTTTAAAGCATTCAATTTCTCCATGATATCCGTGAGAAACCTCAAATCCATTAGCCAGGAAGGATCGCTCAATTGATCAAAGTGTTGATTTTTAGATTCAAGAAATTTTTTGATTTCTTCAATTAAGCTTAAAAATCTTATAAGCACTTTACCTTTGCAGAGCCATGGTACCTCTGCGTGCAAGATGACATCGGAATGTCGTCTTCAGTACCTCCTAGTAAGGCCCAGAACAGTCGGTGCTGTGAAGGCGCTGCGCGAATAGAATTAACAATTTTCATAACTATTTTCATAACATGAGCAAATGAAAGTATTTTACTGCACAAAATTTCCTAATGGATAATACAATGGTACGCCATAAAGTTGGGAAAGCATTCTCATCTTTCTTGCACAGGGCAACCAATCCGTTAATACTGCCCATCACCATTGCTGGCGCTCCGTCAGTGGTGATCGCAGATAGCTTGTGAAGAGGCATATCTATTGATTTTGCATATGTTTGGAATATGTTGAAGATATCCTGACCTGATGTTCACCCTTTCATTGGCAATATTTTTAACAGCACTTCTTTTACAGTGAAGTCATTAAAAACCATTCTCACCATGACTGCCAATTGTGCAGTATCTGATATGTCAGTTGACACGTCAAATTGCAAAGCGAATCAATCACATATTTCTGTTGAGTTTTCATGTTGGTTGAAATTGCATGTATTCTTCTTGTAATCGTATTGTCTGGCAACTGTAAATCTTGTATTGCTGACATAATTTCACGCTTGTTGGAGAATCCCTCAAATAAAAACTCAGCACCAGCAAGAAATGCTTCTTTTCACCATCTTGGTATGGTTTTTTTCTTCTTTGAAAGCATTTGAGAAATTTTAAAAGTTGCAATGGTAGCATTTTTGGATTTTATCACCTGTCGAGTGAAAATCGACTGCTGGCCGGATAAATTTAGTTTTAGATCTTCTATTTTTTTCTTTCTAATTTGAGATTTAACTGGATAATTAGTATCAAAAGTGCTATGGTTAGAACTGAAGTGGCGTTCAACATTTTGTTTTTTTGCCACTGCAACTGTACTATCGCACAATGGACAAACACATTTATCTTTAATATTTACGAAACAATAGCATTCTTCCCAATCTGTATTAAAATTTATACGATCGAGGTCTTTTACTTGGCGCACTCATTTTAGGATTAAAAATTTATATAATAAAATGTATCAATACGAACAACAGAAAGCTAGGGACCTAACTGTAAACTGTAAATAACCTAAGTGTACGGTAATTTTGCAATTTACAGTTTGAATTAAATTGTATAAAATTATAAATGAAAATTTTTGTTTTTCAAATCTTAAAATTTCAAAAATCTATCAATTTAATTTATTTTTAATATAAATTTTCGCTTAAATTTCCAATATTTTGCTTTTCTTTTGTTTTTATTTCATGGTAGCACATACAAAACAACTGGCTGGCGCCATATTGGCTGGGGACCATGGCTCTAGTGAGAGGATACTTGTCTCTTTAATCTCTATAGAATTCATTGTGGTTAGAAATTATATAAATAATATTAGCTCAGAATACAAAAGCTTAAAATTTTTGTCACTAGTGATTTTTTTTTGGAGGGGAGTTATGCACTGCGACCATCCAGTGATCTATTGTACCCCCCACTGGTACCAGAGGTGAGCTTGCTCATCTAAACCACCCTCTCCAAGGAATTAGGGGTTGAGCTGCCTAAGGAATTCCGGAATCTTGGGTGGGTATTTCCCCCTCCCCAGCCTGGTAACATCCCAGGCTGCTAAATCTTCTTTGGATAACAGGCCTTCTTTGACGTCGCAGTCGAAGAGGAGATTTATTGGTGCTTCCTCTATCTCTCCACAGAATCTGCATGTCCATCATCTTCTAGCCCCACCTTCCACAGGTGTCGTCTGAGTCTGCAGTGCCCGGTGAGAAATCCTGTAAGATACGGATCTTGTTTTTACTAAGACTGATGCAGGCCTTCGACGTTTCCTGGTTAAATCTTCCTGGACAGATCTTGGCCTGCCTCAGTCCCGGGAGAGTGTTCCAGAGACCTGCTCTTTTTGCATCCTCTCTTTCTTGATATCTTCCAAGACTAACGATTCTCTAAAACTATCTTTAAAACAGCGCCAATGAATTTCTTTAAACTAAGTATATGGTGAACTACATATGTAAAGTCATTTAAGGCGGCTTTTGGGGAAGAGAAAGCTTATGTTTTCCTCTAAAGTACTATCTTAGTTGACTATACAATTCTACCCTGAAACAAAAGTAATTAAAAATAAAAGTTTACCGATATTCCGAGTTTCAAGAAAATTAGTAAAACAGGAAGTGAGTTTTTCAGTTTTCACGATTAATGTCCATAAAAATCCCGACGAATTTCATTATAGTGGAATATTACCTATAAATTTGTCAATTACAATTTTGTAAACTGCTGTAAGAGAAAGTTATGTGAGTGTTTCACACCAGTTTTTTATTTATTTGCCTCTATTATGGTGATAAGTTTTAATTACATCAGGCTTCTGTTTATGGAGACATTTGTAATTAACGTCTGATTAATTATACATTAACCTTCTATTTTGTTATCCGAAAAGTCGCCATATTAGTATATCTTCGTATCTGCTAGAAATTTTAATTATATTTTTTATTCTGTATTTATTCTCGCGTCTCTGCTATTTTTCTTTAAATGTTCTTGTTCCCGGATGTGATTTTCCGTATCATCAGGTGTTTGAGTTCAAGATTATATTATATTTAGTAACATAATAACAGAATAGGTACTAAAGTGAATGGCGTGTGAGTGTTTCAAACAGATTTTTTTGATATATGTTTCTTCTTTTAGAAAAATTTCATATTTCACTAAAATGGATACATAAAGTGCGATCGCCTAAACCAGTGGTCGGCAAAATGCGGCTCTTTGACTACTTGGCTGCGGCTCTTTCACGTAACCTTTAGTGCAGGCACGGAATATTACGTATTTATTAACTTGCCTTGTAAGAGACGAGTAAACATTTTTGAAACGCAAGCCTACAGAAAAGAGGCACATTTTTAGAAACCAATAATAGCACGGATAGTCGCTCGCAGTCGTGTGTATCATTATCTCCGTCGAATTACTCCACACTGAAATATATTTCAACTATTTGAACTTATTATAGTAATTTTATTCGAAAACAAATTGTCGCTATTCGCCGAAGATTTTGAAAGAAGAAACTCTGATACACTTTCCATGCCTATTGAAATATTGTCGAGAAAATAAGTCTAATATTGACATTTGCTATTTCAGAACAACACTGTTAAATATGAAGGAAGCCCTTTCTCGGCAGGTTCAAAGACTTTAGAAACAGCAAAGCGACGTTAGCCTTTGTTAAAAAACCTCTGAATGCCACGGTAACAGAAATAAATTTTTCGCCCTTTAATATTGATATTGACCGCTTTGAAATGCAGTTGCTGGATTTAAAAAAATAAAGAATTGTGGAGCTCAAAATTCGAGCGTCTTTGTGCCGATTTAGAGCTATTGGAGAAAAATAAATGTGAATTAAGTTTACAGCACAAGCGGTCTGCTTTGAAAGATCTGGAAAGGGAAGATATGTTGATTTTTAACACCTGGAATAGTATTCCTGACACATATGATCAACTGAAGAAACTAGCGTTTGCTGTTCTTTCCTTATTTGGGGCTACATATTTATGCGAACAATCATTTTCAAGCATAAACTTTATCAAGAGTAAATTAAGAAATCGGCTGAGATCTTGGAATCGTGCCTAAAATTAAAAACAACAACATACAAACCTGTCTTACCCTTACTTTTCAAGGAAATGCAAGGCTATTGTTCACACATTAGTGAAGTATTTCTAGTTTTTTTTAAGGGTACCTTTTATATTATTTAACTTGTTATATTTTTAAGTAAATATTATCTTTATATAAGTTTTATTTAATGTACCGTTAGTTAAACTAAGACAAATTTAGCAAAGGCAAGCTCGAGAGTATACTTTTAATCCTAACTATTTCCATAAAAATGTCTCTACTAAAGCAAAGCTTAAGTTTAGAAAAAATGGTTCTTTGAACCAACTTTAATTTTGTATTGTTCATGTTTGGCTCTTTTGGATGACGAGTTAGTTTGCTGACCACTGGCTCTAAACATTACAAATTAAGCCTCTATTTGAATGAAGTTAATCATATAATTTTCAATTCTGGACTGAGAATAACTCTTGTTATTTGCACATATATGTTGATTATGAATGATGTAATTATTGGTTGTTTGTTAGAATGTAGTTTTTATAATTGATTAAATTGCTTATAATTTGAAAATAGTATTAAATACATTAATGTAATAACAATAGTATATCAAAAACAAAAAAAAATTGGGGATATTTGTGGCGATTTAAAAGATCAGAGGGAAAGCAATAAAAGGATGTAGCAACAAGGAGATAAGGAAAAATAAGAAGAAATTTTCTTGTCTCTAACATTAATTATTTTATTTCAAGGAGGATAACTTTCGAACTATTGTCTGGTAGTAAGGTTAATCTATAGGGGTTTCTGAAATGTAGTGAAGGGGGTGGGGAGCAGAGTTTGATAGAGTATGTTAAGGATTTTTTCCTGTTATCCTTCTTCCATGTTTGTTCCATTATGTTTGTTTGTGACTTATGGTAAAAAAAAAAAAGTGGTCATGCACTGAAAAATTAGCAGTTGTATATAAATTCATCGGCAAAAAATTCCGGCCACTTAAAATATTGCATTTAATAAATAATACAATATTGTCTGCTCGATTTTCACCACTTATTTTGTTTTGGCAATTAATAGTTAATACTTTTACAGTAAATTGGACTTTGTACATTAAACGTGTGGTATTAAAAAAATACAATAAATAAAAAAAGCTTTACTAGCTTGTGTTCATTTATTATCTATCAATTTGTTTATTTTTATTTGCTTTAACTTCCGCTTTAGCTTGTCCCTTGACTAAGAAAATACAATTAAAAATTCGAATTTCAAAATGCCCCTTAGTGTTGAAGATGTCGCACGTGCTGTAGCACTTATTGATGACGGCCGCTCCATCAGATATACAGCTATTATTGTTGGTGTTTCCATACCATATTGCGGAGATGCAGTGCAACGTTGCAGAGAACAGGCTCATACTCAAGAAGGCCAGGCTCCGGGGGTCCAAGAGCCACTAAACAGCAGGCAACCGTTTTTTGACACTGAAAATTTTACGAAATCATCATCTGACAGCTGTTGAAATAGTTCATCACCTTCAAGAAGTGGCGAGGTGTTCAAATTTCTGAGAGAACAGCTTGTAGGAGATTGAACGAGCAAGGTTTGATAGCTTTTAGCCCTACAAGAGGGCAAGAACAAACTAGGGAGCATGAATCTCTCGCCTTGAGTTTGCTCGGCAATACATCAATTGGCCTATCGAGCAGTGGGTATTATTTACTGACGAGTATCGATCAGTCTTAAGGGCTCCTGACGGCCATGAACGAGTGTGGAGGAGAAAAGGCGAGAGATTTGCACAATGCAATTTTGTTCTCACTAGGCCTTTCCGACAAGGCTCTCTGATGGTTTGGGCAGGTTTCAATTTAAAAAACGTACGGAGTTAGTGATCGTTCGAGGAAGCACTATGATTGTTGCTCGGTATTTGGCGGATATATTGCAAGTACATGCCGGAGATAGGTGAGAAGTTTGTTGTGCGCTAATCCACGATAGCGCTTGTCCAATACAGCCCACTTATTACAGGCCTTTCTTAATACCAAAATATTGACTGGCCTGCCCGTTCCCATAACTAAATCCCATAGAGCAACTATGGGATATGCTTGGAAGATGGATAGGAGATCAGAGAGGGACGCTTCAGGAGCTAGAAAGGGCACTTAAACGAATGGATTCTAACTCACAAAACAAAAACGCTGTATTAGCAACATCCCACTAAAAAATAATATTGTAACATTAAAAAAAAAAAAAAAGAAAAAATACATGTAAATACATGTAATTCCAGATTCACTTCTTTTTTTTTATTAATTATTTGAAATTTCCTATACAATCCAATTTATTTGTTTTATTTTACAAATCAGTTAACCTATAAACGTTATGAATGATAAAAATTATTAAAAAAATTGAAAACTATTCATAGAAATAGTAAATTTTTCAAGTGGCCGAAATTTTTTGCGGTTGAGTGGATGATAGTGTAGGACAAAGATCGTAAGACGCTTTGTCAGAACTTTCTCATTTAGATGCTGTTTTGCTCAATTGAGTCTCGACTCTTGTTTTTCTAATTCTAGTACATTTCATCAACATACGCAATATTTTTCTCTTCCACACCAAAACGGCCCCAAATATAACGACTACAGTCTTTTTCATTTATCTGTGAGAATTTTTTTTTTGGCTTACCCTCTTTCTATTTATAATGTTTTTACTGTTAAAATTGTGGTATAGGTGCGTATGGCAAAACTGAAGTTTCTATCTAACAAACCTATTATACCACAATAATTGTTATACCAGTAATTTTTTCATTATACAAATTTTTGAAACAAACACAATACTCCCACTTATAGCAGTAAGAGAAAGAAAAAAACGTTAAAATAGCATTTCAGTTTAATTATTGTAAACACTCAAGACAATAAAAGTTTATTTTAGTTTATAAGAAATGGGTGTTTCATCACGCTCCCCCTAAATATTTTTCATCAATCGTCCAACTTACAATAGTCGAGCAAACATTTGTAATTCAACTCATCAAAAAGTACTGTACAAAGTCAACCAACCAATCCAGCTGGGAAATGAAGGATTGCTAGGGCAGGATAAAAGAGAAATAAAACTAGCATCGTAGGATCGACATATATACTAGGCTAGTCCGGAATCCACCAGCTTAAATAGCCGGCCACACAACTCAAAAGGAAGTTTATTTAACATTTATGTATAGATTCGCCAAGTTTGGATATTTCAACATGCTACAGTAACTAAATGTTGCACTGGAAAGTCTTGGAGTACAGAAGATCATGAAGTATTGACTGAATAATAATAATAATAATAATAATGTGTTTTATTTAAACAGAAGTTACAATTGAATACAATATGAAATTGGTTACAAACACTTAGGCATGGATCAGAGACATTTTCCGTGGTAGCCTGCTTCATTTTGTGGTCATCGACCGGTTTCGGGCGTTCGCCCATATTCAGGATGCGTTTTTCAGACAGTGTGACAACACAGACTTGCACAGAGCAAAGTTAGTGTGTCTGAAAAACGTATCCTGCATATGGGCGAACGCCCGAAACCGGTCGATGACCACAAAATGATGCAGGCTACCACGGATAATGTCTCTGATGCTTTCCAGCTCTACGGAACCAACCAGCACAACAACTTAGGCATGGACTCTAAAGTCCGTCCGCCAAGTTGACTCTCACTATTAATAATATTTAGTGCAAAATAAATCTTGAAACAAACAAAATACTTTTCTATTTTATAACTTCCATAATATGGAGACCTCATAAACATAATCAAATTTAATTTTTGAAAAAATGTACATAATAACTAAATATATAAGCTTATCTCTTATTTTAAATAAAATGAAAAAACAAAATAAAATAAAATACGCAACATCGGACAATTATAGAATAAAAGATGGGATTCGGTTATTTATTAAAAATTAAATTCGCTAATCAAAAAATTTCTATACTTCAAGGCGCATTCGGTGTACTTATATAAATTTTCTCATTCATAATCGCCATTAAGATATTTTATTACTTCGCCATAGCTAATAAGCTGTTGTCCTAACCATCTCAGCCTGAACTCTTGCAATATTGGACAAAACCCTATAAAATGAATTACATTTTCTACTGCACCTAAATTACATAGTGCGCACTTATGTTGTGTATTCTCTTCCCTAATGATATTGTAATTTAAGTTCAGCAACCCTCCTCTCAGTTTCATGATTATTGACATCTTCCTACTGTTATTTACATCGTTAATGTAATGTTTACCAACTAAACTAGTATTTAATTCTTTGTACAATATATGAAATCCAGAGCGGGTAGCGCTAGACCTTAGATTATGCTCGAATTCCCTTTTTATGTTTTCTAACAGATTTTCAAATAAATCCCTATCGTCATTCTGATTATAGTTAAACATTTGGTAATCCATATTTATTACATAATTGTTGGCATTCTTTGTAGCAATATATTTTTTTATGAATAATTTCTTGCGCTACCAGTTTAAAGTGACGCACTTGAGGCATTACCATCACTTTTTTAATATAATTGTAATGCATTTTAAGAGTGAAATTGAAGAGTGGTTTTACATTTTTTGTTTCCGAGTATGTAATATAGTGAGGCATATTTCTGGATAGCATGAACAAGTTAATTTAAGAAAAAATGTATTAATTTTCTCAACATTTTGGTGCCGCTGGTGTCCCCATACTTGTGCCGCATTAGCACATTGACTGTTCTCACTGATGTTGGCCAAATTATAGGCCACACCCTCGTCACTATTATATCTCTTCGTTCCAGCGCATTAAATTATTTAATCATCTATTCCGTATATACGTCCGTCACAAGTAAGCTTTATTAATCCCCATGAACAAAAGGGAAGAAATGATGAATAGTTGTAGAGAGGTTGTAAATAGACAGGTTGAACAAATGGAGTTTTCGAAATATATTGTGTCTTTTATGCGCATCATGGATTAGATCATCACTAGATCTGATTCAACAACACGTACGCATAAAACGCACACAGACACTAAAAATATACGAATGTATATAAATATATATATATGTAGAAAGAGAGAGAGAGAGTGTGTGTGGGAGAGAGAATTGTAAATCATAAACATAATATGTGGAACGATGTTTCTATACAAATATAGGTATCACATATTTGGAGTAACATTTCAAATTGTCGTGCTTAGCATATAGAAGAAAATATTCTGGTATTTTTATCTTCACACCATATTCTGTACATCGTATGTGTGATGCAAGTTGGAGAGATCATATTATGAATATTTTATTGTATATCCTAACTTTATACAGTAACTGACTTTAAATTAGCATATTAAATTATAAATTAGCTTGTGAAATTTATTTCTAGCTCTAGTAAACTTTCTCAGATATAAATTAAAAAAAAAAAAAAAATCTGGTGTGAAACACTCACACAACTTTCTTTTACTGCACAAATAGGCAAATTTTCTTCATACTTATGATAAAATTCTTAATAGAAAATCGCCGGCATTTTTAATGGAGAAAATTACAAAAAAAAAACAACTGACAAACCTATTCAGTAAGCTCGCACTTCCGGTGATCCGATTTTCTTCAAACTCAGGATTTCGACAACATATTTAATTTTAATTAATATTATTGAGATGATATAATTGTGTAATAAACTGAAATAACACTGTAGAGAAAATTATAACTCCACCTCAACCCCTAAAAGTGGCCCTTAAATGAATTTTCCTGGAGAAATGTTTCAAATAAAAGTTGTAGCTCTTGTTATAAGTAGTTGATGCCCGCAAGGGTTATCTGTTGCAAGCAGTTACTTGGGGAGTAGCGACCCCCACGGGTTACGATTGCTCAGTACTCCATGCACTTCATCAAGAACAGTACGCAATACACTCAAACTACATACACTCTACACTTTACAGACAACAACATCACAGTACACAAACTAGGATCTCCGTCCCTAGTTAATTGGCGAAAGCCAACGGAGAAGGAAGGGATTAGCTCAGTGCTAGCGCGCTGGACTAACAACGCTGAGGTCCCGAGTTCGAATCCAGGATTTTTTCTTCCTAGGAGCCTCTACAGCTCACTGTCCGGTGATGGGCAGTGGTCTTATTTCAACGCTGCTTGGAAGCTGGCTGTGCATTGGAAAAGGCTCGGGGCGGGGCACAATAGATCTTTCAGGTTGCATTGCGATAATCCCCTACAGCAATCTACAATCTACATGTCTAGTTGATATTACAAGTTTAAAGATAATCGTTGAAGCTGTGTTTGACAAAATCACAGAAAACTGAAAAAAAAAAACCTTTCAGTAAAGTGGCACTTCCGGTTGATGGATTTTGTCCGAAATCTTCGTGTCAGAAGCGGTTGTACTACCTAAATGGAATACCAAGTTTGAGCTTCCTGCAACTTTTCGTTTTTGAGATATTCTTTTCAAATATATCTACACTCAAACACTCACACCCACCACATACTAACCACCAAATTTTTTTCTAAAAACCACTTTTTTGGATCTCAGGAGACCTCAAATATGTATTTCCGGTAAAAGCTCAATTTCGAAAATCTGGCACGATCGCAAATACTTCCTCTAACAGTAGTTAGAGCAAGAAATTAACAGTAGTGAAGGGAATAAATAGTGATTATATAATAGTGTTTAATGATTAATTAATAAATTAATATTTTATTATAATTTTTTTATTTAAAATACTTTTCTGTAGGCAGTAGTTTTTTTTATCTATCTAGCTTCTAATTTTTTCAAAAATATCAGATCAGCAAATTCTCTCTTTCATAGAGTAAAATACATTTTTTCTGTATCTCTTAAACATACTTTTAAGCATGTTTTTATATTTTGTGGTTGTTAAAAATTGCCTTTCTACTGAGTAGCAGTCATTTCGTTATTACTCAAGCCTTGTAATGTCCAAATTTCGAGGACAGTGCAGTACTAAGTTTCCTTTTAATCATGCCGTTGGCAGGTTGATGTTGCTTTCAGTTGAATGTATTGAGAGTATGCTTATCTATCCAGCTATCCGCCCAAGTATTCTAGAAATAGTCCACAAATTCTACAAACTCATCATGTATACTCGGAAAAATAGTTTAAAACAAGATTCAATACGCTCAACGAAACTAAAACTCAAAACTTAACTTTCCTTCTTTGCAGGTATTTTCTTCATCGAGTATACTTTAAACCAAATTTTAATGATCAATGCTCTATGCTATCTTCCGCTTTACAAAAATAAAGAGAAGCAAGGAGGCTACACAAGAAATCTTCGAAGATCGCTCCGAGTTATACCATATAATGTTATCAATGTTAACTATCGTATTATTACATTTTTTTCTTGAACTGTGCTTTAATTTCTGTTCCTTTTTGGAACAATTACTACTTAAGTGAACATATAGAATCTGTGAACCTTATAACTTGCGTTTTCTGGATTTTTTTTATCATGTTTTATGGATATAGTTTATTTAATGAATTTTTATTGAAACAATATTAAGAAAAATTGTTAAAATGTTAATTGATAAGTCTCGCAAATGACAATGGGTCAAGCCAGTTTAATAATTAACGTATGCATGTTACAGCCTGTTAGTGGTTGGTGGCATTTGTGGCCAGGATATCCCATGGGAACTACAGCATCCGTGAGCTCACATAGCAGGGTCACTACAATGAATATTTGAACTTTATGTATTCTAGTTGGGCGTGCTAACTGCGTTCTCTGTACGTGCTTAGTGTCTGTATACATGGGAGTTACGTAGTTAACTTTTTCCCGCTAGCCAACCATATGTGTGTATGTTCTACTTTGAATGTGTACACATAGAGAAGACAACATATCTATACTACTTGAGTGTATTGGTGTATTTTATCTCAGTTCATAGACAATCCACTACATTCTAGTAGTAGTATAGTATAGGGTCGTGGTGCCGATATTTTTTTTATTGTGTTGCCGCCATATACTTTCAGTATCTTGTGACACTGTTCTAGTGTAATCTTCTTGTGTTGTAATGTTGAAGAGTAGTCCCATTATTTACTGGATTAATTATTAGGTAATTTTATTTGATCAAATATTAATCTAGAATTAAACCATCATTTTCAGTTAATTTAACAAAAAGTAATTACAAGTCCAAAATACCAATGAAATGAGGGTGCGTCAAGATAAAGAAACATATTATGTGAAGGATTCGATAACTAACTTCCAAAACTGCTCCAGCTTTCGTTAGGAATTTATTTGGTAGTGTTACTATGTATAATGGATATGAGAAGAAGCGAATTGGGTTAGAAAGATAAATAAACTGGAAATAATGCTGAACACGGTGTAATGAGAATGTAACACAAACTGCCAGGACTTTACACTAATATAGAAAATGGTAGCGAAGGATTTTGAGTGAGTGAAGAGAAGGGTTGCTGACGCGTTGTAACTGCAGTATAAACTGTTATAAAGACTGTCCTCTGTAGGACTAGCGCAAACAGAGTCTCCCACACTAGTCTGGCCTAAGTAGCAAGTGAGATTCTCAATTTTGTGTGTGTCTCTCTCTCTGCTTTAGATCGCTCTGTTCGGATCCTATTGCACTATAATAAACCATAAATATGTAAAGAATACTGATATTTGTTTTGTGGTAGAATATGTTTTCGCAATAGTCACTAAGGAGAGCTCCTCTTAATGAGCGCTCCTAAAAACCTATGATGATCCATGTCCAAAAAACCAAGTCAAGATTTGATATTTTTCGTAATATCGTCGACATTTTTTTGAAGAGGAATGCCTATTAATAATTTTCATGTATAAAATATTATTAACATAAATAATATCTGTTTAAAAAATTGGGAAGAGAACATGCATTTGGTGATAATTAAGACGTTTTGTTCGCCTTAAAGTATCGCCTTAAATTGTGATCATTAAATGTGATTTCAAACATTTGAAAATAAGAAAAGCTAATTTTCTGATTTTTTGTTTTTTAATAGATAAATAGATACAGTGTTTGCCCGCAAGGGGCATCTGTTGCATCCTGTTACTTGGGGAGTAGCGGCCCCGCGGGTTACCACAGCTCAGTACTCTATGCACGGGTCAGAACAGTACACAATGTACTTAAACCACATACACTCTACCCTTTACAGACAAGGACAAATACAGTACACAAACTAGGGGCTCCGTCCCTAGTTAACTGACGTAAGCCATGGGAGAAGGAAGGGAATAGCTCAATGGTAGCGTGCTGGACTAGCAACGCGGAGATGCCGGATTCGAATCCAACATGCTACCCTTAAATTTTCTCTTTCTAGAAGCCTCTACAGCTCACTGTCCGGTGATGGGTACTGTTGTCTGTAGCTAGAGAACACTGCTCGGAGACCGCAATGCACTAGAAGGCTCCGGGAGCACAATAGATCTTGCAGGTAGAAGTGCATATCCTCTTTATAATAATAATCTAATTTAATCTAGATTTTCAATAAAAATGCAATCATTATAAATTCAAAATATATGCACACAGTTATATAAAGACAAACTCCATGGGAATCCATTTCGAGGCGTTCGTGTCATACAGGGCCCTCACACTTTCAAAAATAAAGACAATATTTTTTTTATGACAATACTTAAAATATTGCTTACAATAATCATTACCATCAATATTGACAGACGTTACTTTAATTGGTTACCCTCTTTAACAATAATTATATTGGCTAATATATTGTAGAAAGGATGTTGAGGTTCATTAAAAAAAACAACTCTATTTTCACCGAACAAATAGGTGAAAATTTGAAAAAAGAGTTTTCTTTAACCAAACCTCAACATCCTTTCTGCAATATCAAATACAGCGGTCATAATGAACATCAAAAAACATTGTCTAATATAATTTAGGAGCATACTTTTATCTTATTTTTCAAAAGGATACTTGGTGAGTAATAAGCTTTGCAATTTTACTGGCATAAATAAAATTTTATTAGCTTCATGAGAAAAAAAATCTCTGCTTTCAGAAATATATAATTTCAGACTATTCATTCATTATCTGTTATATAATCAAAACTCTTTAATTACATATACAATTTTAACCAAATACATGTTGTTCCCTAAATGGTTAAAGTATTTATACAGTTCGAAATAGTTATCAGTCATTGGTTCAGGAATTTTTATAAGTGAAACAGCATTTTGAGGGAGAAAAATGGGTCAGACAGCAAGTTCCACTTTGTACTGAACAGGGATCCCCAAGCTGTAATTAAATACAGCACGGTAAAATGGTCTGACTCACTCTCCAATAAAGATATTTCGATCACGTATTTCAGGACTAGTAATCAAATTAATACAGTCTCAAATATTTATTTGTAACTAACTTCTCAATTTTTTTTTTTTTTTATCGAACGCCAACTGTTGGCTATTTAGCCATTCTGTCTCGGGCATCTCGATACTTGCCAAATGTGGCCTATATAAAGTCCACCAAAATTTATCAACCTAATCCTCTAGTTTTATAGTATCTTGTCAGCAATATTTTCCTCCAGTTTTTGAACACACTGAGACGCCAAGTCTTTCGCCAGCTAATTGTCTCTTGGGTAAATCATAAGGCGCCATCTCTGTACTTTTCATGATTTTCACCTAATTTGATTGTATAATCATATCATTTATTGTAATATGTACACCTTTGGGCGAATTAATAAATATAGATTGTATCGAAATATATTCTTGTTATATATTTTATGATTGTAAAGTAAGGAATTTTTCCGATATATATATTTATAAATTTGGGTTTTTTTGAAGGTTGGAAGGCACAAAAGAAACAGTTAGTTGAGTCAGAGATACCTAGCCTATCCCTATCACTACATTTATTTAGGACAAAGGGAATTTCCCCCTTCACACTTTCTCCGGGATGGAGGTAGAATATATAAGGTAGACCCTTTTAAGGAAAGAAAGAAAGAAAATTTAGTTATGTCCTGGGAATGATTCCCTTAAGGACAACTTACAATGTTATTACAATAAAAGTAAAAGTTGTATTGTACACTTCAAAAAATATTAAATTAAATTAAAAACAGAGCAACAAAAATAAAAAAAAACAAAAATGAAAAATAATAATTTAAATACTATATAATATGGAAAGAAAATTAAAAATCAATTAACAAGACTGCTGAGTATGAAATAAGTGATCATATAATTTACTTTTGAAAGTTGTTAAAGTTTTTGATGTTTTAACTGATACTGGTATAGAATTCCAAAATTTACTGCCCGCAATAACAAAAGATCTCTGATAAGTAGTAGTGCGAAGCACCGGTATAACTAATTCTGTCAAGTCAGTTTTAGTAAATCGTTTTTTAACATTAAACTTGAAAACAAGCGAACTGGCAAGGTAGGAAGGGACCCTAGTGCTAAGGAGAACGTAGAACATCATACCCAAGAAATACTTTCTCCTATTTTCGCAGTTCAACCAACGAAGAGATAGAAGGTGAGGAGTTATGTGCTCATCTTTCCTAAGATTAAAAATAAATCTAACACATGAATTGAGGGCTTTTTGAAGTTTAGTATTCAATTCACTTGTGAGGTCATTATAAACTAAACAGCAATAATCTAAATGAGGAAACACTAGCGTGGAAATGAACATCTTTGGAAGGTCCGTAGGTAACACGTGCCTATTATATTTTAATTGGTAAATAGTTTTATAAATCCTATTGGAAATCTGTTGTATGTGATTAGTCCAGGATAGTGTATTGTTAATAATTACACCTAAATTGCTTGCTGAACTAACGTAGGGAATAGAGGCACCATTTATTACAAGATGTGGAAAATTCTCAAAATGAATTCTACTAATGAATTTCGAGTTTCCCACAATCAATGCCTTTGTTTTTGAAATATTTATCTTGAGACAATTACTTTCGGCCCAAGAAGATATCGAAGAAACATCAATCTGAACTTTACGGATGCCTTCATCTAATGAAGCAGGATGACAATGGTAATAGATTTGCAAATCATCAGCATAAATCAGATGATTGCAGAACTTCATCACTTCACTAATGCTGCTGACATAAATAGAGAAAAGTAAGGGACCCAGAACTGATCCTTGCGGAACTCTAGCACTAACTTTCAGCCATGAAGAACCACGATAACTGATTGAAACGGGTCGTGTAAATTATTACGATCTAAGTAGTCTGATACTTGAGAAAACACTTTTCTTTCCAAAGGTATAGATAAAGAGCAAAGGATAGAAATTGGGCGGTAGTCACTTAGTGAGGAGGAAAAGGGGTCAGTTCAAAATTTATACCGTAAAAAGAGTGAAATCTATCATTAGAAAAAGCCATGTTACAGTAGTGAGTGGTGGAAGTGCCCCAAGAAACCCAACCTTCTTGAACTTGGAATATATGTAAAATATGTAAGTTTAATAAAAAGCTATTTCTTCCAAATGACAAGACACTTAATATCTGTTGTTATCTCAATATTGTATTTATTAATTTTTGATATTAACTGTTTATTTTAATTATATATTTTGAATCTATATATTTAGTTGTTTTTTCATCCTCTCCAACTTCTGTATAAACACAGACCTCATGAGATTCCTTTAGAGAAGATTTCAATTATGAATTATAATAATTAATTATTAATTAACATAATACATCTAGTTAATATACCCTCCAATACATAACATTACATTATATATTATGCTATAGCGGTGCAGTTGTAATTTCAATAAATTATATAAAAATAATAGTTACCTATTTTGTTATTAGAATTTTAAATAAGTATAAATATTTATTTATTACCAGCTGATTTGATAGCACGAAATATACAATTAATTGTATTTACCACAGATAATATGATAGGCAGAATAGCAATCTCTTAGAAATGCTGTAAATTGTGCTGTTTACACAAAGCAGAAATACAATGGCTAACGAGATACATACAAAGAGGATGAACATGTTTGCATTCACCATCTTCTCATCAAACTGATATGTTTACACGTTTTATTTACTTTTTTACTTTCTTACTTGCTTGTTGTAAGAATCAATATTGCGATCGAATAAGATTTTCGAATTCATCGAAAATTATAAGTTCTGAAGTAACCTATACGAAAAAAGTTTTAGCTTTTTTTTTTTTTAATTAAGGAGCGTGAACATCTGTGGTCATGGAAGCCTGGAGCATTCTCAGTGCAATGCCTGCAAGCCAGCCTCAGGGAAAGTTTTTTCTGATATTAAACCCGCTTTCGTACTTCAAACTATAGGTAATCTGTTTAGCCATCACCAAGGGATACGACATGAACATTTCGGCGGTCAAAATTCATCAACCAACGGTGCGACTTACAATTTTTTTTTTTGACTTCGCAATGATCCCGAATCAGTTCCAATAAATTTTTTTTCATAGTTTGTGTGTTATTTGCCATAAAACAGATAGGCCTTCACTTTTACATGAATCGGTTTGCGGGAAAATTGATTATGAAAGAGTGGAATCTATGATATAAGGCATTCTTCTGAAGAGATATATCAACAAATTAAGGGTCCCCCGTCATCTAGAAATATAACGGCAGCTAAATGTTCAGTAAGTATTCGATGTTTGATGTTGTTCTGGTTGCCCTAACGTGATAATTGGAGATTAACAGTGACTGACAGAAAATTTCGTATCCTGATGAGTTCATCGTTGATAATCTCTTAGAAGTAATATCGACTCGATAGCAAATTGAAAACTCGATTTATTATTATTATTGTTATTATTATTGGGTCCCCACAGGCGTGAAATCTATGCCAATAATATGGCCCTTATCACTTCCTTGCAAAAGATACTTCTAAGAAGCCTCGCTCATCAATCTAATGGCTGACTGCAATATCTTAAGATATTCTTAATCTCCAACTCTTCTAAGCATTCCCTTGAGAGTTCTGCCCTCCAAAATATGAGGAATCTAGTATCGGCAAAACGGGGACACTGGCTTATAGGTTCCGAGGTCACAATAGATCTTTCCGGTTGCAGTGTATATCCCCTTTAAGAAGCGCATTTAGTAACTGGAAGAAGAAGTTAAAGAGAGTAACACCAGCTGCAATGGCAATGTCCCAAGACCTGAGTCTCAAGTATCCCTCCCCCAAAATACACCGTTTCCCGGACTCCATTGTCACACCGGGTGTAACCTGACAAATTATTACGTAAACGTACCTTAAGCTACATCGCAGTATTCCAAAACGTACCTAGTGTACAGTGGTGCAGATATTGTACAAAGAAACTGAAGAATTCGCCGTTTAGAAAGCCTTTCAGGTTTGCAGCGATGGTTAAAAAAAAAAAATAAGATACTAATTAGATCGGATAGCAAGGTGATTCTGTATGCATTTTCTAACAGTAGCTAATAGAAAGCGTCAGAAGAAAATTGTTTGAGTTACCAACAGATTGACGTATTATAAGCCTGAAATGAATGAACAAATTACTCTGAAATCTGAGGATACGAAAAGGAAGCTTTGTTTATGGAAGAAGAAACTGAGAAGAATGTTGGGGGATAGAAGCCAGCAGAATGTAACTAGCGAAATTCTCAGATCGATTCTCTGATCAAACTTGGCGAAAGAATTGAAGTTGAGCTGAGCTTTGATAAACAAATGAAGACTATGACTATGACTGGGCTTGGTCAAATGAAGTTGTATTTGAATGAATACAACAATCCAAACTGTGGAGCATTTGATCTAGATTTGTAGAGCTGTTGTGGGAGAACCATTGTTCAGAAAGGTATTACTGAGTAAACACCCGGTAGGCCTCAAGAATTTGCATCGTAACAATGAATTTCAAAAAAATTGTTTACAAAATTTTATAAATTGCAAATTATGTATTCACACTTTTCGTTCATTTATTATGTTGATATTTATATAAAATAATGTAATTATTGTGATTATAAAAGATAAACAATTCATTAAAATAGATAATACATGGAGCAGGTGAAAAACAAACAGACCATCAATTAGGACAAATTACGCTTAATAAAATAACATAAAGATTAATTTCCAAATTAATTTTTTGCTCACGGGAAATTTTATAATATAAAGTAAAAAACTCTATTTCAAAAATTATAATAATTAAGTTTGAATAGTTATAATCATACAAGAAAGTAATAAATTGGTAAAAACAATATACAATAAAGGGATAATAACACAACTAGCTATTAAAAAAAAAAATGTTTCATAGCGATTAAAATAAGTGCATACTTCTATACATGAAAATTAACTTGTTAGAAAACATTGCAATCTATTGTGTATACTCTATGCCAACATTGTGTCAATCAACTGCAATTGTATAACAGATGAACGATGATTGAAGGCGGAAGTTGGTTTTGGAGTTGTTGATATGAAGCTGCAATTAGTTTACATCCTCCAATGATAGTGCATAGAAGTAGATACAATAGTATTCAGTTGGTGCATAGTATCCTAGAGCAATAATTCAAAATACTACTAGATTTTGTCGAACATCACTTATATTGTGGAATTTAGGTTTCTTTAAATTTAATTTTTTGGATAAATTAAATTTTTCTTTTGTAGAAGATGGAACAGACCAATATTGTAAAAAAAAATCTGGTAAAAATCATTCACTTCACTTTTTCTTACTGTAGTTAATACAATACAGATTGGGTCCGTCTGGCATGATACCTGATAATTACTTCCGGTATTACACGGACGGTTCCAGAATGGATGGTAGGTATGGAGCTGCGGTCTATTTTGAGACCGGAGATCATTTGGCAGTATCTCTTGTAGAATGGACCACGATCTTCCAGACTGAGGTTTATGCTATTCTTTGTTGTGTCTTGGATGAAGAGGATACATAACACTAACTTAAAAGGTGTTTGTATCTGCTCGGACAGCCAGGCTGCGCTGAGGGCGCTGAGTTCATGTGTCTTCACTTCCTGGTTGGTGTTAGAATGTTCTAAAAGACTGGAAGAGCTTTCTTCTCTGAAGGATGTGCTTCTAGTCTGGGGTGCCAGGTCACTGGCATTTTTGGAATGCGGAGGGGACGGTTGCCCAAATTAGGCGCCTTCTTCTTCATTGGTCCCGAGCCTGCTGTTGGGGGTTTTGGACATGTCCTGTAGGCTTCCCGCATGGACAGTTCATGCATCACCCTTATGGATGAGCTCAATTGGTTTTCGGCAGTCCAAAATGCTCATCGTGGGTCCGGACAAGGCCATTAGTGAGACGTTGCTGTGTTTTTTACAGAGCTCTCTCAGGCATCTGGTTGGATCCCTTACTGGACATTATGGTTTAAGGAGACATCTCAACATAATGGGGCTCATGCCGGATCCATTTTGTAGAGTCTGTGAAACAGAGGAGGAAACCCCATCCATCTTATGACTGATTGCCTGGGTTGTGAGGAAATTAGGTTTAGGATCTTTGGTCGGAATAGGATGTCTATGGAAGAGCTTAGGCTGTTTCCGCTTAAGGTTATTGCCCGATTTATTCGGACTGCGGTAAATCTTAGATGGATTAGATCCTGGTCTGGAGTTTTGTTCTAGACCCGGTTTGTTGTTGTTTTTCTTGGGGTAGCTATATGGGTCCAGTGAGGCTTTGGATAGGTAGGGTTTTCCTCCCAACAGACAAATAATAATAATATTAATAATACTTTTTCTAACCGGAAGTAGTGAAAGTAATACAATAGAAACTGTATCAATCGCTTATTTTTATGAAAATTGATTTTATAATCTTTCACTATTCCAAATATACTATGAAAAAAATATGAGAGGTAAAACACAAATAAAAACTAATTTCAAATGATGAAAGCAAACATTTAATTTATCTCATATATGTATAATAAACAAGATTTAATTAAACAAACATAATAATATATATATATATAATTTACAATTATATGAATTATGAAAGACATCAACCTTCAGTTGATTAATTATATACTAACTTTCTAAAACAGGTACTTTAGATAGGATATCGGTTATAATAGCAATGGCATTTAACAAAATAATATATTACATAAATACTTGGTTAGCAATGCCACTCATAATGTCTCGCATAAAGAAGTAAAAACGCTAGAATTTTTGCGCACAATAATATAAGAGACGGAATTTAATGTTCCTTTCCAAATAATAATTTCAAGTTGAAAAGAATTCATATCAATTGGACAAGGATAAATAAAAGATATATGTTTTTCTATCTAGTAGGATTAATCAAGTAATAAAATCTTTTTAGTATTAATCTAACTAATTTGACCTTTATAATTTATACTGAAGAAAGCTATTCTTCTTCTAACTACGTTATAGAAAACTATTAGTTATATTCTAGCTGTTCTAACTATATAGTTATACATTTAGCTACATACCCCAACAGTGCACCATAACATAACTTAAAATATACAAGGTTAAAATTTAAATAACATACAATATTGCAAAAAAAAAAAAATGCTGGGATTAAGAAATTTTATATTATTAACCAATTATTCCGGAAACAATCAATTATTAACAAATACGAACAAAATAATTAGATATAATCCCACTAAGAATGAAGGCATTAAATTAAATAATGATCTAAATAAGTAAATGAGTCCTTGAAATGAGAAGATAATTTCTTATATTAAAAATATTAATCCATGAAGCATAACGAATTGTACACTATTGAACATAACCAATCTTGTAGCGCAGTTAAAAAATTATACAAGCCAAACAATAAATCAAGATACATATATGTTTTCAACCCGTTTTAATAGCTTAAATTTATGATATGAAAAGCTAATTGCTTAATTATACATATAGTAAATATGGCGATTTAGTAATTATAGTAATAAATAAAATATAATAAAAATAGTCGGATATGGATGGATTACTCAGATAAATTTCTCGCCTGACGGACAGATTTTCCTTAATTTTATTAAACTGGTTAGAAAATCTCAGATTTTCTCTTTAATTCAATTTTTCAGGAAAAACGTTACATATAAAAGTATTACATTTTTTTTATGTGTGTAGTGTTTGTGTTAAGATTTAGGAAAATCGTAGGAACCGTTTCTAAAATCGCTTCGGTGCAAATTGACTGATATTCTCCAAACTAAGTATTTTTTTAAAAAACATTTCTTATTCATATTATTGTTGTGGTTGGTTCCGCAAAGCTGGAAAGTATACAGATATTTTTTCCGTGATAGCCTGCTTTATTTTGTTGGTCTTCAACAGGTTTTGAACGTTCGCCCGTCACCAGGATGTTTTGATAAAACCGTGCAATAACACAGACTTGTACAAAGTAAAATCACTGTTTGGAAGTATTTTGATCTGTGCAAGACTGTGTTACCGCACTGTTTTATCAAGACATCCTGATAATAGGCGAAGAACCGTTAGAAGACCACAAAATGAAACAGGCTATCACGGAAAATATCTCTAATGATTCCTTCATGATGATTACATTCTCTTTTCTATTATAGTTAATTAACACCAGATTTAGCGAGAGCGGTGGGATGAAGTGGTAGCATTCCGTGGGGCCGGGTTTCCTAGTGGCCAGGAAGTCCCCTTTATCATGTTTTAATTCTAACAAAATGTCAACACAATTTTTAAAAATTGCGCCATGAGTAGAATTGAATTTGTATCAATGCATGTTCAATAAATTTCTGTGCATTGCTTTCACCAAATTTATTATTATTTCGTTATACTAGTTTTTTCGTTCACTGATAATTGCTCATTTCATCGCGACGCGATAAGACTAATTTATTATTTAGACATGTTTTTGAACGATAAAAAATGAATGAAAGCTACGATAATATAAGTATTAGAAAGATAATTTTACCGTTTTGTTTTTGGAGATATTCTGATGTACTGTACATCTGAATAAAGGAATAAATTCTTTATTGTCTGGTTGGTGAGTTCATATGTTTGAATACATTATCTAAATATACGCGTATATATTCATAACTAATATTAGGGGCGAGAATCGCTCAGTGATACCGCACACGACCTGGAAAGCAGACATCCCGTATTCAGGTCCAGTAGTGCTTCCCTTAGAATTTCTCGCTCTAGGATCCTGCGCAGCTCACTCAATAGCCGGCAATGCTCTCAGATAGATACGCGTGGCGCCAATGACATCAGATGGTGACATACCTTAACTTAAAATATATATATATCTTCAAATACGAGCTAAGACATAATTGTGAATATAAAATAAAAATAGTTATTGTAATGTGCATATGCAAATTGTTTTCTCCGTGACATAACGAGAAACCACTGTTCGGAGGCCGGCAGTGACTGAGAAAACTCCAGGCGCCGATGATCATATATTGTCACAAAAGATACTAAAAATCTTTTTATATATCAAGTTTTGGTCCACGAATTAGTTTTATTCACTATTTGCAGACTTCAGATTGGTTACTTTAGATTGGAATAGAATGATTTGGAAGGCCAAACAAGAACCAGTAGTAAAATATTATGAAGTCTGTAGCGTGGTAAATTATGCACTCCTGTGTTCTAAATGAATTAACAAAATCGGAACGCTTTCGGATAATTAGATATTAAATCATTAAAAATCAATAATTCCATTGAAAAGACAATAGCTAATTCTTGAATGTGTTTCATTTATCTGATTGTTCTCGTAAACTCCGTGTGTATATATATATATATAATATGAAGTATTGGTGTGTGAAAAAGTAGAAGTAACTTTTTTATTTAAATTTATATATATATATATTTTTTTAATGTGTAAATGAGTGCATTCAAGCAATATTAGACGATAAGGTATTAGACAATGGAGATGTTAAATTCTGTGACATGAGCGCTAACCAAAAGAGAGTATTAATTACCTTCTCGAACAGTGTACATGGAAGTGTTAGTAAAGCGGTACAGACGGACGACGGATGAACGATGTTTGGGTCTACCGTTTTGCGATGTAGCATGAGCCAACACAACACTATATACAGCTGAGCTTACACAGTCCTCCACTCATCCTCATGGCCGACCCTACTCTCGTCACCTCTTAGTCTACTAGTCTAACCCTCTGTCTCTCGTCCATATATATATATATATATATATATATGTATATATATATATATATATCATACACATTCGCTCTCTCTCTCAATCTCTTTCCATTATATCCTGGTACCGCTTTTGTTTTATTATTGGGTATAACTCATCAGTTTGTGCGGGCCATGGGTTGGCTTTGGCCAGAGTCCAGGATCCGTCCAACGTGCACGGTAAATTATTGTTATCGGCTTTGACGATTAAAACCACACACACCACTACCTATACTGAGACTGAGAAGAGAGAAATGCAGATATATATATAATACCAGGGTTCGTGGTGAATAAATGAAACACACCAAGGGTTGTATAGATGATGTAGGAAATTGTGTTTGTTTGTAAGTATGTATGTGTATGTATGTGTGTGTGTGTGTGTGAGAAGAGAGAGAGAGTGATAGTTTGTGAGAGAAAGACAGCAAGAAACAGAGCATTCTACAATCCAGAGAAATAGAGTGAACTGGAGATAGAGCAGAAGGGCAATAGGGTGAAACGATGGCGGAAAGTGTGAGATAAGAGCATTTCGCGGCTGGTTTTTACCACTTTTTCTGTTAGGAAAGGGGGGTTGGTTATTACAGTAAGAAGGGGAGGTGTGTGTGTGTGTGTGTGTGAGAGCGAGAAAGAGGAAGGTTTTTACAAGAGTAACAGGAGATTGAGGTAGGTAAGAACCCAATGGGGATGATTAAAGAGATGCTACTGTGTAAGTAACTACAGTGTATATAGACTCAACGCATTTGTACTGAATTAAACCCTACTAAATCTGTTAAAGAAGATCCCGTCATAGAACAACTTTAGAACTAACAAATTCAACAAAATATTGTTTTAAATTTATAATTTCTTTTTATTTAGGCGGATCCACTAAATATACACAATTAATTAAAAATTAATGATTTTATAATCTTTCTCTCTCTCGATTACAGTAATTAAACGACCCATGGAAGGCACAAAGTATTCCTTAATAAGCGTAATAATTAGAACTTTGTACCGTTATGTCTGGAAATTATTTTAAAAATTATATCTATTACTAATTATTTTTTTTTTTTGTAATCTAATTTTCATTACCTTTATAATAATTTATTGTAACTGAATTATTAAACAGTGTCTATAATAAATCTTGTATGAAACGTTCACACGTCTTTCTCTAAATGCTATTATCACCTACCATACTGATTGATAAAATTTTCTTTCAACTTGTAATATTTATTCAGTTTAAAATGGTATTCAAGTCGCCAGACCTTAAAATTCACCTCCATTCGAATTCTACCAGTTTTAAAAAATACAAAGAAATCATAACTTCAACTTACAACAATATTATTTTAACCCTAAAAAAAGATACTCGTCAGTAATTTGTTCTTTCAAATTTGAAATTACCGCGCCTCACTATAAACATTTTTCCTATCCCTCCCACCTTTTAACAGTTGTTTTAAATAAAATAAAAAAATACGCTCTCTTCATTTCACAATCTCAACGTTCTCAGTGTTCACTCCTCTCCTACCCTAAAGCAGTGGTCGGCAAAACGCGGCTCTTTGACTCCTTGGCTGCGGCTATTTCACGAAATGTTTAGTGCAGGCACGGAATATTATTTATTAACTTGCCTCGTAAGAGACGAGTAAACATTTTTGAAACGCAAGACTACAGAAAAGAGGCACATTTTAAGAAACCAACAATAGCACGGATAGTCGCTCGCAGTCATGTGTATCATTATCTCCGTCGAATTGCTCCGCATCGAAATGTATTTCAACTATTTGTAGTTAAAATACTTTTCGGCGGGCAGCAATTCGACAAAGTAGCATAAAATACAAAATGTTTATTCTGAATTTATTGTTTTACCGTTATTCGGTCGGGCGACCGGGGCGTATCTTTTAAATTCATAAAATTTATATATTAATAGTTGTAGATCTGGCATTTAATGATCTTTTTTTTTTCACTTTTGTTATAATTTTACCCTTACTTTCCAAGGAAATGCAAGACCATTGTACACATTAGTGGAGTATTTGTAGTTTTTTTTTAAGGATACCTTTTATATTATTTAACTTATTTTTTGAAATAAATATTATCTTTATATAAGTATGATACAGGTTTTAGTTAATTAAACTAAGACAGTTTAAATTAAACTAAGACATACGTATTTAGCAAAGGCAAGCTCGAGAGTGTACTTTTGATCCTAATTATTTCCATAAAAATGTCTCTACTAAAGCAAAGCTTAAGTTAAAATAAAATGGCTCTTTGAATCATCTTCAATTTTGTATTCTTTATATTTGGCTCTTTTGGATGACGAGTTTGCCGACCACTGCCCTAAAGGCATCTTTATCTGTTTTATTTTCTCTTATTGTTAATATCATTTTCTTTAATTTACTGACACTTCTGTTTTATAAATTTCTTCTGTTAATATTTCTTTAATTTAATTTATTTTTTTTTTGTTTGTATTATAAATCTGTGCACTTTTTCGTAACGACAATACTGTACAATAATGTATTTTCTCCAATTGTTAAATTTTGCAGAACTCCTGAAGAAGGAGCACTAATGGTAACGTAGAGCAACAAAGAATTCTTTTTTTTAAAAAACTCCTCTAGCTAACCTGGAAACTCATGCAGAAAATCCTGGGAAAAGACAATCTAAAGGCAGCACTGGTGGATTTGATCCCAGGACCTCCGCGTGAGAGTACAGCGCGATAGTTTTTAGTTGGGGATGTTAACCGTTGACCCGCCTAGGCATCACTTTACGTACTTTACTTATTTGTATTACTTATTGAAATTAATTTAATTTTTTTTTTAAGTAGCCTGGATATGGTAATTATAAGCAATGTATTAATATGATAATGTTGTTACTAAATTCAAAATACAACATTCCTTAATTGAATAAAGTATGAATAATATAAATGATATCTTCACAACGATAAAAAATAACAGAAAAAGTAGAAAATTACAAACACAGTTGCTGTTACATATTCAAATATTATGAATGTGTGGAGAAAGTAAGTCGCCGATCTAGCTGCCCACAGCTGTAAAAGTTTTTACTATTCTATTAAACTAAAAACATTTTTACATAATTGTTGTGGTTGGTTTCGCAAAGTTCACGAAAAATAACTCTGATGATATTTTTACATAAACTGATAAATTATTTTTAAACAACATAATACAAACTTTTGTTGTTTTTTTAATCAAGAAACATTACGACTGGACAATAATTATTCCAATAATCAAGCCGAGGCCTTAGCAATTAGCAAGAATTTGGAATGTATTCAAAACAACAGTTCAGGTTTCTCCAGAAATGAAAGATTTTTCACAGAGAGCCATATTGTATTGGACAGTTTAAGTAATTTAAACTTCATTACCCTCTAATTGAAAGTATCTGCTGAAAAATAAATGACCTGGAAGCGAAAGAATTAGGGATTGGATTAGAATGGATAAAATCACATGCTGGATTTTCAGGAAATGAAGAAGCTGATCGTCTTGCTAAGGAAGGAGCTAAAGATATACAGTTATCTAATACCGTCTTACAATAAGTTTCCAAAGTCGACATCAAAAATGTACTAGAGAAAAGAAGCTCTGAAGAGAGGGAAATGAAGTGGTAAAAATTCACAAAAATGGAATTTTACTAAGAAATTTATCGCACTCGTTCATATATGACAGAAACTAAATCTAAAAATCAATTACCGGTTAACCCACGTATTAACAGTACATGGTCCAAGCAGACACTATCTCTATACAGATCTCATATTATAGATTCACCTTACTGCCCGTTTGATCCCACAGGTACTATGATTCAGGTCTTTCACCCATCTAATATACTGTCCACTCTTACAAAGCGCCAGAGCTAGGCTTATCAACTGTGAATTGAGAAGTGGAAGGCGTTGGCCATTGCCAGAACACCAGTTGATCATGCAAAAATTCATCAATTTTTTTTGAATAAATGGGACTTTGAAAAACTTTAAATTTTTAACATTTCTATTTTATCAATTTACTGTTCTTTCTTGAATTGTACATAATTGTACAATTCATTTCCATAATTGTACATATTCATTAACAATTTATTTTCACAGCATATTTAAAAGATTTAAAATGTAAATTTTGTTATCTTATTATATGTATTATCAATGGTGCATGTTGGCATGTTGAAAAAGTAAAAATAAAACTACAAACTTTTACAATATTTAACAAATTACTAGTTTTTAATCAATAATATAGGGTTCTTTAAGTGATCCCGGTTAAGGGCATTGACCTATAACACTGAAAAACTTGTTGCCTGTGAACTTATTAATTGTATCTATTTGGGGGTAAAATAAGTAAAACTATAGTCTTTAAACTTGCAGACGCGATCACAGCTGATGCGCAACTTTTAGACATTCAGAATCTATACAATAATATTTGTAATTTAGTTCTTAAATCTCACAAATATTCAAATATTTTTATCCCATAGTACGATAACAATATTTTAAGCGGTTGGTCTATAATTGTTTGAGAAAAATATTTCAAATTTGAAATTCCGTATTGGTATTATCTTCTTAATGCACTTGACAACGAGGTTTTCGAGCAAAATCCACCAAAATTCCTAGTGTGTCACTTAGTGAATGGTTTTTCCAGTTTTTCGCATTTTTCTCCAAAATAGCTCCAAGGTTTTCTTTAAACTTCATATCCTTTTTCTTTTTCTTCAGATCCTACTTTTATGTGAAACATTTCGTGAAAAATTGAGTTTTAGAAGGGTCTAAAGGAGTTGCAATATTACGCTTTTCTCCAGAGTACCTCTTCAATGCAATGCATGGGTTCTAACATCTAAGTATTATTAAGATAAACTTAAAGCATGGCTAGAATTTCAAATTTGAAGAAAATCAGTTAACAGGAAGTGCGAGGTTACACAAAAGGTCATTACTTTCTTTGAATGTTCTGAACATTTATATAAAACTCGAATGATTACTGAACAGATAATATAGACCTATCACTTTTATTAGAAACAATTTACTGAATTATTAAAACGCCGGAAAAATTGATTTTGACGGTGGTTCTAAGGGACCTATAAGTTTCAATCTTGCCAAACATCAATTCTTAATAAACAGTTTGCAGAATACAAAAAAGTCTGGTGTGAAACACTCACACAACTTTCTGTTACTCTAGTTTTCAAAATTATAATTGACCAATTTTATAGTCTGTGTACCAAATTTGATGAAATTCGTTGGAGTTCGTCGATAACTGAAAAAAATGTTCAGTAAAAGCGCACGTCCGGTTAACCAATTTTCTTGAAACTCGCAATTTTTGGCCATCTATTTATTTCTAATTAATTTTGTTTGGATGGTAGAATTGTACAATCAACTATGATAGCCCTTTAGAGGAAAACATAACCCCACCACTCCCTCAAAAACTCCCATAAATGACTTCACCAAGAGAAATGAATCAAATAAAAGTTGTATCTCTTTATATGTGTAGTTCACAATACTAATTTATAGAAAATCGTTGTTGTCGTTGTTTTCGAGAAAATACCAAAAAAACTGAAAATTACATTTCAGTAAAAAACTCACTTCCGGTCATCCTACCTTTTTTCAAACTCGGAATTTCAACAAACATTTCATTCTAATTAATATTATTTAGATGGCAGAATTGTATAGTAAACTGAAATAGGACTTTAAGGGAATACCTAACCCCACCTCTCCCCCAAAAAGGCCCCTAAATGATTATTCCAGAGAAACGTTTTAAATAAAAGTTGTAGATCTTTGTATGTGTAGTTGATACCTCAAGTTTGAAGAAAATCGCAAGAAAGTAAAAAAAAAAAAAATAAGTAAAGTGGTACTTCCGATTGAGGAAATTTTTGACCATTGACTTACTGGTCAGATCCCACGGATTATAAAGTTTGAACATACTACGATTTTTTCGATTTTGAGCTATGCTGTTCTCTCTCTCACTCTCTCTCTCTCTCTCACACACACACACGTACACACACACACACATATATATATATATATGTTCACTGCATTTGCTAAAAACCACTTTTTCGACTCAGGGGACCTCCAAAGGGATATTTCCGTTGAAAACTCGATATCGAAAATTTGACATAATTGCAATACTTTCTCTTACTAGGGTAAGAGAAAGTATAAAGGATGAAAATCGAAATTTACTTTATGAAACATCAGTTAAAATACTGTCAGGATCTTCTTCATTATAGTTTTTTTTTATTTTTTATTTAATCCAGCACAATTGATTGCCAAGAATAATTAAATCCATAAACTAAAGAAAGTCAGCAAGTTATACAGTGTTAAATGTTCACATTAAGTGGATAAAACGTTATTAAATCCTGTTGAAGTGCAAATGTCACAAAATCAAGCATTACGGAAAAGACTGTTGTCTCAAGTGAAAGCACATTTCATTTTTAAAGGAATGTCAGGAAAAATAACAAATCGGTGGTCGAGGATAATATATAAAATTTATTTCGAAATTCTAAAAACAACTCAATTTCGAAATTAAATTCTACTATTTCTTACAACTTTTGATGGAAATAAAAATATGTAATGATAAGATGGTAATTATCGGATTAACTGCTTAGAATGTCTTCAAATTGAAAATTTATCCTATACGTCTCATTGATAAGCACATTTTCAAAACATCTACGAAATGAAGGAATCCCCCCCCCAAAAAAATGCAAATATCTACATGTAAATTGAAACGGAAACACTAAAATCATGTAATAATTAAAGGAGACGTTTGCCCAGTAATCCTAAAGCTTGTTAACTGTTTTGATGAAAAAGGTGTGGCTACTTCAATCCAACAAGAAATCCAATAGAGAGGAAAAAATTACATAATAATTATATACATATTTATGCATATATATATATAAAATACATTTACTGCAAAACAAGCTTTAAAGTAATTAATTCCAAGTTATGATTAAAACATGAGAAGCATGATAAAATAAATATTTTCAATGTCGGTTCACATCAAAAGTTAGTGTTAAAAGTCAAGTAAATTGTTGTATTCAAGATGGGGAAATATAGCTGGTAGAATTTCTAATCTGTTTTGTAAAATATTTGAAATATTTTAGAAGTAATAAAACATTGCTTAATTATGTTAAACAGGTTTGATAATATTTCATCAAATGACATATCTACTTAGGTAGAGACAATTCTGAATATTTATATGCAATAGTTATTCTGTAGTATTCATGCAGAATTCTAAAATCTCTTAATAGACTTCATCTGAGTCGACCACCACCCTGATAATTGCAATGTGGTCCCGGAGAGCATACCAGCATAGGAAGAAATCGTTTTTTTTTCCCGAAGAGTGTTACAATTGCCAAACAAGGTCAAGTTTCGCGTAGAACTCGTCCTCTATTCTGTAAAAATTGGATTGGTTGATTTTTCCCAGAAAGAAGTATAAAACAGCATTGCACTGTGTGTAATAGGATCAAGAGAGGGATCCAAAGCTGCAAGAGAGAGAGAGACAGTCTCACTCACTAGATTAGGCCATACTAGATTGGGAGAAACTGCTTAAATACAGCGACGGGAGAGTATTTAGGGAGTCTTATAGCAGAGTTCATACAGCAGTCACAAAGCGTCATCAACCTTGCTCTTTACCTCTCACTACCATTCTATATATTTTAGTGTAAATTCCAGGCAGTCAGTGTTGCTTTGATATTATACAGTGTTCAACTTCACTTCTAGTTTATTCATCTAAACCAAACCATGTTCTCTCCTTCACAAACCCATTGTACTGCGTAAGTTTTTCAAACAATATTGATCGGGGAGCTTTATTTATCCCCACCGCATATATACATAGTTAGAATCCTGTTTTCTTCAATTTTACCTCTATAATTAGATGTTCCTAATTCCCGAGTCTCTAATACTTCTTAAGTTTAATGAGGGAAGTAAAGTGTTAGCAGCTTTTTATAAACAAAGAGAGAGGAAAAAAGGAGAATCAAATTTATAAATCCCTAGATACTTCCATAGAATCATAGAATCTAGCGTGAAACACTGATATCTACAATAATACAATGCAATATTTTGTTTTGTTTTTTTTGTTAAGTTGTTACGTTACTAACGTTTAAATAGGCTTGGCATAAAATAAGAGTTATGGGTTCTTTAGTTTCATTACTTTCTATGGGGTTTTGAATTGATTTGCCACAAACATGGATAACTTTTGTAGAATTCTATAAATTCTAAGAAAAACTCTCTTGACCATTGAAGTAAATCTGACATTTTTCAATTTAATGAATTTATTTTTCAAATAAATCGTTGATTGGAATGATCCAAGACTCAGGAGGAGGAAGATGTCTGTCTAGAAGAAGATTGTCCATATGAACGATTTTACCTGGCGTCTTGCCAATCCGTTATGCTGCAAACTGACCATCTTCATTCCGTTCAACGTCCATTTTGCTGTACTCACGCTCGGTTTTTCCTGCCTAGCTTGAATCTTCAAGTAAAATCTATGGTAAAACGGTACTTGTGAACCAAGCTTAAGAACCACAGGAAATAGTTTCCAATGAAAGTGATATCTGTACCTAGATACCAAGTTTTAAGAAACACATTATAGTCGTCAAAAAGAAAATGCAGAAAAATGAAAAAAAATTGCTGAGTTAAGTTTTCTTTCCGGAAAAATGTTTCAAATAATTTCAAAACATTGAATAATCCATTCATGAAAGTGATATTTCCGGTTGTCTGATTTTTATCCAAAACATTTTTGTCTGGTCCCTTGATAATAGCAAAATTATCTTTCTGTGATTTTCCATTTTTTTTAATTAGGAGGTAAAGTTGTTCGTGTCCGAAGAGGAAGTAAAAATGATGAAAAAAATCTGGTATGATACACTCACAAAACTTTCTCTTACTCCAGTTCGCAAAATTATAATGGACAAATTTTATAGTTTGTTTATCAAATCTAATAAAATTGGCCGAAAACTGAAAAAATTGTCCAGTAAAAGCGCACTTTCGGTTTACTAATTTTCTTGAAACTCGCAATTTTGGTCATCTATTATTTCTAATTAATTTTGTTTGGATGATAGAATTGTATAATCAACTATGATAGCATTTAGAGAAAAACATAGCCCCACCATTCCTCCAAAAGTGCCCTTAAATGAATTTTCCCAGAGAAAAGTTTTAAATAAAAGTTGTGGACCATTAAATGCTTAGTTTATATACATTGTTTCAAGAAAAATCGTCGGAGTCATTTTTGAGAAAATAGCGAAAAAGTGAAAAAAATCATTTAGCAAAATGGTAATGTAAACGCACTTCCGGTTATCCGATTTTTTTTTGAAACTCGGAATATCAACAACGTATTAAATTTTAATTAATATTATTTAGAAGATAAAATAGTTTAATAAACTGAAATAGCACTTTAAATGAAAACCTAACCCCACCCGTCCCCTATAACTGCCCTTAAATCAATTTTCCCAGAGAAACATTTCAAATAAATGTTGTAGCTCTTTGTATGTGTAGTTCATATACAGAGTTTGAAGAAAATCGTGGAAGCCATTTTTGAGAAAAACGCAAAAAAAAAATAAAAAAAAGAACAAGTAATGTGGTACTTCTAGTTGGAGAAATTTTGACAGATAACTCACTTTCAGATGCCATGGTGATACCTAAATGGAATATGAAGTTTCAACTTTCTACGGTTTTTCGTTTTCGATCTATTCACACACACAGACCATTTGCTAAAAACCATTTTTTTGGACTCAGGTGATCTCAAAACGGATATTTCTGGTGAAAACTCGATATTGAAAAATTTGACACGATTACAATATTTCTTCTTACTATAGGAGTAAGAGAAAGTAATAATAAGAAAGTAATTTAATAAAAGAAATGTCATGATGTAACTGTCAAATTTTTTTATCAATTTATTATACCTTGTATTGTTTTATATATTTAAATCGAATAGATAGAAACAAGAACACACACACACACACACACACAAAATAAAGGCCGTTACGAATACAAAATTTACTAAAACAAAAAAACACCGCCTACTGAATACACTCTTTTCCGGCCGGCCATTTGCGTTTCATTAAAATTCAGTAGGCACATTGTGTTGTGAAGTGGAGCGAGGTTGTATTTCAGGTGTCCGGATCGATGTAGAAGTAGGAGAAGGATATAAGAAGAAAAAGAATGAAAAAGACGACGGAGAAGAAATGAAATAAGAGAAGGAGGTAAAGAAAAAAAAAAAAATAGGACCAGAAAGAAAAAAGAAGATTTGTGTAGTAGATGTGAACGTGAAGGAATGCCAAATAGTTGGTGTCGCTGAGTGTTTCCTCAGGCCGCTGATCAATTACACCTCTTACACATACACACACACACACACACACACACACACACATACACACATACACCATCCATTCTTCTCTTAGTGCCGATTAGAACTGTTTAATTGAGCAATGGCCGAGTTGTCGGATGTGGTTTTTGTCAAACACGTCCAAAGCCGATGTTAGAGATGTAAAAACTTTCCTATAAATATTTTAATAAAAGCACAAATAAATACAACATCCGAACGTTCAGTTTTATTAATTATTCGTTTATTTTTATTTTTTGCTTTATAGCTTTATTTTTTTTTTTAAGGGACATGAATATCCTCTCTGAGCCTTCTAAAGTCCTAGCGCCACTATATCTCAAGAACACGATTCTAAATTCAATTTTCTAGATAAAATGATTAAAAAAGGTTTCTCCCACTCTAGTCTGGCCTAAACTAGAGAGTGATCCTCTCTCTCACTCTCTCTCTCTCTCTCTGCTTTGGATCCTACTACATACATAATTTTGATTTATGATTTATATAATGGATGTGTTAGGTGGAGAGAATTTAGAATCTGGTTGATGAAATAAGAAGACGTAGTTAACACTGGTTAACTAGATATAATAATAAAGAGACACAGTCTGCCTGGTCTTTCCAATAGAGAATGGTTGCCGCTTTAACTAGTCGGTAGATATTTAGGCCAATTTTTATTAGTTTGCGTATAGAGTGCGATAAATTGTTGGAAATGTCACTATGCACACGCCGCTCTAGACGACCATTAGATATGGTGTTGTGCACACTTTTTTAATTTTTAGTAGCTCACACATCTGGAGTATAATTGTGGATGTAAAGTTGACACCCAGATCTGTAAGAAGATTTTTAGGCGTCCCGTATCTGGTGAATATATTGTTAACAATAAATTTGTGCAATGGTTTTCAGCTTTTTGGTTAGTCATTATAGCATGAATATTGACAAATTATCGTAAATATATATTTATATTCTTCACCTGTATCGCTGTTCACAGATACATCCAGCGGTCCAACTACGTCAACAGAAATGGCTTGCCAAACATTTTTTGCCTCACTGAATGTGAGCCACCTTTAGGCGTCTTTTGTTTTCCTTGTGGCACAGCTATAACAGGTTTGAACGTATCTTTGACATCATTAGAGATGTTTGGCCACGTAAATTGTGTTTTTATACGTTCATAAGTTTTCTGCCTCCCATAATGTACTGGTAACGGATTGTCATGATAAAGGTGTAGAATAGTGATGTAACAGCAACCACAGAAAGTAAAGAGAAGAGAAACGAACCCAACTACTCTCTCGAACTGGAGTGGGAGAAACTGTATAAATACAGCGACGGACAGTCCATGGGGATACAGTTCAAATACTTGGGTTAAATAGTTCACTATATTGAACTGTATCGAACTGTATGTTGAACTGTATCCCCATGGACTGTCCTTCGCTTAATTTATACAGTTTCTCCCACTACAGTCCGAGAGAGTGGTTGGGTTCGTTTCTCTTCTCTTTACTCTCGCTGGTTGCCGATTTCTCTTAGGTTACTGTTACAATTTATTATTTTTTTATTTACCCGGGTATTATATAGTAGCAAATTTCACATGTAACTGAAAAAAATATATCTGTGCATCGGAAATATAATATCGTTATGTAATCGTTGGAGCCTTTTTTGATAAAATCGCAAAAAAATGCAAAATCCACTTATTAAAATGGTACATCTTGGACCGATTTGGTGCAAAACCTTTATTTCCACGTCCGTCCTCTGATGATGGAACGTGCATGAAATATCAAGTTTCTTGTCTCTGTGACTTTTCCGTTTTTGAGTGATGCTGTTCAACCAGACACTCAGACCTATTTCTAAAAATCATTTTTTCGAACTCATTTTCACCTTTTTCGAATCATTTTTCCTCTTATAGCAGCAAGAAAAAGTAAAAAATGTTTCTACCTAAGTATAAAACAAAATTTCAGTCAATAATTTTATTTTACTCGTATTTTTAGTAGTTTCAATTTAATATCAATTGGCTTTTGTCAATTTAATTAATCGTTATTTCTGTTTTTGAGGACATTATAACCAATCAATATGTATACATCCAAAACATAATGCTGTCTTTTACTGGTGGAAAAAACCAGTCTTATCTTTTAAAATGTATCATGTCTTCAAGTTGCCTAGCTCCCCTGGAATTCGATGCCACTTCCTTCTCCTCAACCCTAAGATAGGAGTTTCTTGAAAGTTGCAGATGTTGTTAGTTGCAGCACTAATTATCACAACTTTTTTTTTTTATTGTCTATGGGGAGGAAACAAGCCCTATGCTATCCAAAGCCCTTCTTGACCCATATAGCTATCCCAGAGTTCGGAGCCTTCTCAGTGCACAGCCGGCCTCCGGCTGAGGCCGGAGAGTGTTCTCTCGTTACAGACAACGCTATCGACCACCAGACAGTCACTGTAAGAGACTCCTACGAAGAAAAAATCTAAGGGCAGCAGTTGGACTCGAACCCGGGACCGCCGCATTGCTAGTCCAGCGCACTACCAGTGACCTAATCTCTTCCCTAATGTTCACAACTTACTCATATACATTTCTGAAAGAAAGTTAAGCTTAAAGTTAGGTTTTTTGGGGTAATGGTATCATTTGTAAAGCTGGATAATATCTGGGATTTTATCCGTTGTACTATGATTCTTTTTGATTGTTTGTATGTGGGAGGTTATTGCCATTGTTGCTTATTTTATGCTATAAATAAATGGTATTAATATTAGTTTACGAATTGAGGAAAGTAAGTTTTAATTTTCTCCTCTACATTTTTCAATATTTATTTCATTGAAGAATTTATACATACAAAGTGGCGTTTCCGTTCGCATTTTAACCGATATCCTTCCAGCGCTGCAGGGAAATCCTACATACTCGGACAGTCCGATAAACCATAAACCTTTTTTTTCTCTATATTTATGAATTGTTGCATCAGAAGAGTATATAGTTGCTCTCACTATACTCTCTGCAGCCCCAATCACGCGTTAGGCTGCTTATCAACTTTACATTGGACAGGTGCGGTTTAGAGAGATTGAGGTTAAACCTAAGACGGTATAATATTGGTATAAAATTGCCTTTTTTTCCTCAACACCTCAAACCAATGCTTTCCTCGGATACGAGAATATACATTTCTCATGTAATATCTACCTTATTCTGCCTTTTTATATTGGTCGTATCACAATCCGAAATAACAAACATAGAAACTAATAAAGTTATGTTATTATGTAGGCACTCTCACACCCATACAAACAGACAATCCAAATTCTGAAAAACATTATTTTCTTTTTATTTTAGCCACATTATTTCTAGTTTCCATTAGAACTGAATTTAAAATGTCTGAGACATAACATTCTTTAAAATAGTTAGAGAAAATGAAAAATCAAAAAGAAAATTGCGCTGTTCGATCGAAACTATTTACTTACTAATTTCATGATAAAATAATCTTAAAACATCTATAAATAAATTTTTCTTGATGTTGAACATAAATAAATAGATAAGATCAAATATATTTTACTTTAAATTGTCAGCCGAAGAATAGCTGACCCAGGACACAAATAGCCCATGGGACCTACACTGCTTTGCAAATAAGAAACCGTCTAGTGGAAACCGTTTCATTTCCTAATTACTAAAGCAAAGTCAGAGTTATTACTCTGGAGGTTTAAGTTTAAAGAAGAAACTCCCATTTACTTTTTCATCTTCATGAAGTGGGAAAAAATAAATGTAATGGGTTACATCGAAATAAAACTTTGGTCGCACAGTTTCCCAAAGGAGAGAACTTATAATTAATATGAAGTCAGGGCAGGCTTTAATAAGCGTGGGGTAAATATCTCATTTTATTTTGAATAAATCTGCAAAATTTAATCGATTGAGAGTAATAGCTTTAGAACGAAGTGAATAAGGAATTCTCAGGAATTCCTTCTCAGGAATCTGCACTCTTCGAGAGTATTTCAGTTGGAATAGTAAACTGTAATTCCAACAGCACTCACAGTGACATCCTAACATTCAGACATCCTAAGGGTCTTCATAGGTAGTTGATGTTTGCAAATACTTGGGTTTAGTGGGCTAACTCTAACTCAGCATCATATATACTTAAACATTCACATCGACCCTTGCACCCTACACTTCCACAGACAAGACTAATCACAGTATATAAAGGCAGTCATGCAGGAACGCATTAGTGCTCTTAGAAAGCACTAGATTTGGCTAGTAACCATTTCTATAACATATCTACAACGATTCTAAAGTCCCATTATAAATAGATATTGAAGTTTATGTGTTGATTTCAAAAGGAGCAACGGTGAATTTCATTTTGAGGTGATAAGAATGAAATTTTTCCAAGCGATATTAAGAAATTCCTTTGGGTTTCAAACTTTTGTTATGTGGCTGTATTAAATTTTGTAAACCATTAAAATGTATTCGTTTGCGATGTTCTAAATCAAATTTTGACCGAAATATTATAATTTTATAACTTTCGGTGAAATATTTTGTAATAAATAATTTTGTTTCTTTATTATATTAACTCATCAAAATCTTTGATATTGAAAGAGCAATATTATTTCTCCGTCAGTAAATAGAGTAATGCATATTCTTTCAGGTCCAACAACCAAATTAGGACGGTGATAGGCGAGAGGGGGAAACATCTCTGCTATATCATTAATTTTTTTTTAACAAATATAAATTTAGCTGTAACATAGTTAATTTTGAACTGAAAACCTCCCACTTACAAATCCGTGCATTATAATTATTACTCTACCAAACCCGCCCTGTCACAGTAATTATTATTACCTATTAATTTGTGAGCATGAATGCCCAAATTAATTGTTATGCATTTTTATAATTCATTAATTTTGCAATTATCTTCACTTTGGCTGAACAGAAGGCCAATAGACCTGGAGATTTGGACGAACATGACTTCGAATATTATCCAGCATTTTATCAATTGAATCTTTCAAAAAAAGTCAAAATAATTAGAATAATATTCAGGACAAGGATCTATAACATCCACATGATTCCTGAAGGGTCGATAATTTACTATGTCCTCCTTGGTAAGGATGGCGTTAATGATAGAAAGAATGGTTTTTGCCAAGTTTTGAGCTATAAGATAACATTTTTAACATTTGTCAATATTTATATTTCACCAGTGTTTCATACTGTGCAGGTATGTTAAGACACTAAAATTTCGCAGTAATAGCTGTGTTAAATCGTTGACATTCACTGTAACAGGCGTGTTAAGACGGTAAAACTTATTGCAAGAAACTGAAACACACTCCAAGAAGTTGCTAAAAATCACTGGGCAAGATATCTGATTCTCTGTTTTACCTTCTTATTAGAGGCAATTATTCTATTCTGAAAACGTTTCTACTAGTTCAACGGCAGTACTTAACGGGGCTGATATTTTGTTTGACCGATATTCTCTACCATTAGTCTGAAATTATTGGCGGTACTGACAGATTATTGGTAGTAGGTTTGTCACCAGGAATGGCCTCCACTAGAGTGTCCTTGTCTCAGGTCCGAGTCCAAATGACTTTAGTTTCTTTGGAAAATCTTAAACTAAAATGGAATAGAGGAGTAAATATCGTTGACATAAACTACAAGATTGCAAGCTACCACGTTGCCAAAACAATTCAGTAAGAGTGACATATTAAGGAAAAAGAAATTAAAATTATTTCACATATAAAATGTGCGCTTTTTATACTTTTTATGGTAAATTTGAAAAAATAAATCACCCGCCTACTTAGAGGAATTATCTAACAATATTTTGTAAACAAATTGAATTATAATTAACATTGGCATTATTTAATAATAGCTAACAATAATAATCTAATAATAGCTGGTTAAAAAGTGGAATAAAAAAACAGTGTGTTGCTAAAATAAGACTGTGGGAAAATGTTAATTAAAAACAGTAGAAACAAAAAATAGAAAGAGTGACATTTAAAATGTGTACAACTACAACGTCCCATCAGAATTAAGGAAAATTAAATATTTTCATTGAAGTAAATGTGAGAATAGATATTGTAGGCGGCTCTTGCAGATATTTATAGTACAATATTAATCAATGGTTCCATTTCCTAAATTACTATACCCTAATATAATCAATTTAGAAACTCTTTTTCAAGAATAAATCTACTTTTTACTGTTAAAAGTTATAAATTTAAAGCAAGGCAAAAATTATTATATGAATTGAAGTAAAATAAAGCTGCATTAAAAGTTTAATTATTTTAATTATACTTACTAGATGGTCTATCAAGAAGCTTACAAGAAAAGTCATCTGGGAGGGGAGAGATTAGCTGGAATAGCAACGCAGAGGTCCCGAGTTCGTGTCCAGCAGTGCTGAACTTCGATTTTCATTTCCTAGGAGGCTCTACTGTCACGGCCTCGTTTAGTACAGTGTTGCCCGTAACGAGAGAACATTGTCCAAAGACCGGCAGTGCACTGAGAAGGTTCTGGACGCCAATGACCATAAATATTGACACGCCATAAATTTAAAAAAAAAAAAAAAAAAAAAATAGACTGGAAAGGGAGCACTAGAAAAGTAAGTTGCCCCAAGAACTATCTGAAGAGCAATGATTGATCAATAAACGCGGCCTGAGAGAAGTACGAGAGAGATGGCGGAAGAAAAGAGAATCTAAGAATCCATTTTTTTTTCGCATTTTCCTCAAAAACGGCTACAAAGATTTTCTTCAAATATCGCATAGTATTTACACATATTGGCTATTCACTTTTACTTGACACACTTTTCCCAGAAAATTTGTTTAAGGAATTGTACTTCAGCAAAATATTGTTCCATTAAATAACATTGCTATAATTCGTCATTTCAAGAAATACAATTAACCAGAAGTAAGGCTTCACTCAATGGATTTTCATAGTTTTTTAAGAATTTTATCGAAAACTGTTCTTTAAACTGTCATTTTAGTTTTCTAGGAGATTGGGACAGGCCCTGTTTGATTGTAGTCAACAATGTAGTATCAACAATCTTAGGTGTAAATATCAGGTTTAATGTATGGTTTTCCTTTCTCTTACTGAAGTAAGAGGAAGTATTACGATCGTTCAAATATTCCATATCGAGTTTTCCCCGGAAATTCACGTTTTGGAGTCTTCTTAGTTCTCAAAAAATGTAAAATCACAGAAAGTTTAAACTTGACTTTCCATTTGGGTATCACCATGGGATCCGACAGTAGGTTATTTGTCAGAATACTTCAACAAAGTAACACTTAGGGAAGGGATTAGCTCAGTGGTAGCGCGCTGGACTAGCAACGCGGAGATCACGGGTTCGAATCCAGCCGTGCTACTCTTAGATTTTCTCTTCCTAGGAGCCCCTACAGCTCACTGTCCGGTGATGGACAGTGTTGTCTGTAACGGGAGAACACTGTCCGGAGGCCGGCAGTGCACTGAGAAGACTCCGGGCGCAAATGACCTCAGATGTTGAGACGCCTTAAATTAAAAAAAAAAAAAAAAAAGTAACACTTTACTGAATAGTTTTTTTCAGCTTTTTATGATATCCACGAAACGGCTCCAACGATTTACATTAAACATAACATATCAACTACTTGTATAAAATTGCTACAATATTTATTTGATACATTTCTATAGTAAAATTCATAAAAGGAACTTTTTGGTGGGGAAGTGATGAGAGTGCTAATTAGTAATGATAATTAGAATTAAATATGCTGCCAAAATTCCGAGTTCCAAGAAAGGGCAGGTTAGTTTGATAGAAGGGAAAGGCGGGCCTCATTCCACTGTGACGTACAATAAGAGTTCTATTGTGGATCCCCTAAAATTATACAACATCCCTCAGCTTTACCCTCTTAATCAGGCCTAGCAAAGCTGAGAGTGGCTACGGCATGAATCTCACGGCTTCGGGATTTCTTTCCCCATTGAATTGCTTGTCCTCGTTAGGCCGCCACACTCACAAAGGATGTGTATCGGGGTTTCCTCCTCGGCCTTGAAGAATCGGCATAACGCATTCAGCCTACAATGCCCTGTTAATAGACCCCACTATTATTTCCCTTATGCCTTATCTCCCTTCGAAGAAAATCGGTTAACGGAATTTGGTTTTTACTAATTCCATTTTTTTTCAGTTTATCAGCGATTTTCTTAATAAAAATACCGACAATTTTAATTAAATTTAATATACTATCTATGAATATAGAGACCAATCACTTTTGGCTGATTTTTTTTTCCCCGAGAAATTCATTTCATTACGTTTAGAGGAAGGGAGACGTTATGCTGTCCTCATAAAAGTTATTTTATTAAGTTTTGATTTTCCCGTTGATACGAAATTTAAGATAAGTAAGCATTAAAGGAAACATTATAATCAACAAATCAACAAGTGTCGTGCGTGATAGAAACATAAAGTTAAAGTCAAATCTCTACACGAACTTGATGATATCCTTATTCTGACGATGTATGAAAATCCGAAAACCGTACAGGAAGAACAAAAATAAGCTTAATTCTGACTGATAAAATCCCAGATAAAAATTATATGTTTGATGTAAACTTGTCAGTTATATAACTATGAAAATTACAATTAAAGAAGGTTTGTGTGACATTATATAAAATGTTACTAAACGTTTAGTAATTTTTTAATAATAGTAATAAATTAATAGGTGTTTGTTTCATTTCATATTTTTACTTAATTTTTGATTTTTCCAAGTACCTGAAAAATAGTAAATTTGGATATTTCAAAAACAAGAATGTCTATTTATTTATATGCATTCTAACAATGTTGCCGATCATGCTGGGCAATATATTATAAGAACAGATATAATAAAGTATTAACGGCTAAATATGGGTGTAATAAATATGATTTCATGCTTAAAATACAGATAACTGATACATATCTAACTTTTACTATATTATACAACTAAATAAATAAAATAATACAAAATGATTGTTAATGATTGTTATCTTCCTTTAAATGTATTATAAATTAATTTTTTTATAGTTGATTTCATTGGGATGACGACGCCATGTTGCATTTTTTCTGCTTGTCTTAAATTTTATAAATAAAAAAAAATATACATATATTTATAAGAAATTATATATTATGTATGTTTAGGTGCATCTCATATCTTATGGCCAGTTTGGGTAATTTTTTTTTTTTTGTGATTCCACCACACCAACTGGTCCAGCCGTTCTATTTCCTGCCCACTCTGACCATGGCAGCAAAAAGACGCGTCACAATTTTGCATTCCATTGGTTTCATATCGTTTCTTTTTTCCCTTACTTAATTCACTCCCTCTTTTTCTTCATACACTCTCTTCCTTACTCTTTCGTCATTTTTATAAACTTTGTGATTATGTATTGTGTTCGCTGGCAGTGGTATGTTCAGTGATATAGTTTAGCACTTATAAACTTTCTCATTCATACCGCCTTCAGCCACTTTAATTGTCTTTAATTGTATTTAATGCGTTTTAATAATATTAGTGCGTTTAATGAATTGATTATTATTTTGTGATATTGATTCAATGATTGATTTAAGAACAATAAGATGATAATAATAATAATAATGATAATAGTAATAATGGCTTTTTTTTTTAATTTAAGGCGTATTAGCGCCCGGAGCCTTCTCATTGCCCTGGCGGCCTCCGGACAGTGTTCTCTCGCTACAGATAAACACTGTCCACCACCGACACTGAGCTGTAGAGACTCCTAGAAAGAAAAATCTAAGGGGTAGCACTGGACTCGAACCCGGGACCTCCGCGTGGGAGTCCAACGTGCTAACCACTTAGCCAATCCCTTCCCTGATAGTAATAATAATAAGTAAGAGAAATTACAGGTATTCCCCGAAGGTCATAGTGGAAAAAGACGGTGTTAAGGTGTGTTGGGATCAGTGCATGATCACCGATAGGTCGGTCATGCACAATAGACAGGACATTCTTATTTTAAATACCCGAAAATAGTAGCCGAAATAATAGCTGTAGGGATTCACTTGGACGACAATGCCCGCAAAACTTAACCGAGAAGAAACGGAAGTACCAGGATTTAGCGGTTGAAATTAAAGAAATGTATCAGCTGGATGTGGTTAGGGTAATCCCGATCGTCATATCGGCTAATGGCCTTCTGCCTGTTGAGACAGTTGAGAATCTGCACGAGCTCGAGCTAGAACGCTGTTTGTTGGAGAGGGCGCAGCAGTCTGCATTATTGGACAGTCCGAGGTTGGTGAGGAAGTTCCTCAATTTATAACAATTTGAAGTATCTTCAGTGGATTGGAATTTCCCCCCCCCGCTAATTCTAATTGCAAAAGGAAAAAAAAATAATAATAATATTTCTATATTAAGAATAAAATTAATTATAATAAACAATTATTATTATTATTTGAATTACCTAAGCTGTACAGTAGTCTGGATTGCAAACCACCAAAGGCTTAGTGTGTAAAAATTATCAGAGAGCCTGAAATTGTTACTCATGGCCAAACACTTACACTGCCAAAACATTAGTTTGCAATAATCTTGATGCCAATCCAGCACTACTGTTTTTCTTTGGCTAATAGCCATCTTTGCGTCTAGACATTATAGTAGAAGGACAACAGACATTATTTAAACTTGTTGCAGTTTAAAAATATCCTTTTGTTCAATGGCAGGAGCTGGTATTTCCTTTTATTATCAGCAAATCATTGAACCAATTGTTGATCCAGTGTGGTTGCAGAATTTATATCATTGTCGCAGTAAACTATAAATATCTTCTATTGCTATAAACAAAATATATATTCTACTGATATATATATTTATGTGTGTGTGTGTATATTCTACTGCTATAGTATAATATCTACTCCAAGAATAGAGTTTCTTTTTCATTTCATTTAAGGCGCGTCAACATTTATGGTCATTAGCGCCGGAGCCTTCTCAGTGCCCTGGCGGCCTCCGGACAGTGTTCTCTCATTACAGACAATACTGTCCATCACCGGACAGTGAGCTGTAGATGCTCCTAAGAAGAAAAAATCTCAGGGTAGCGCAGCTGGACTCGAATCCGGGTCCTCCGCGTGGGAGTCCAGTATACTAACCATTTAGCTATTCCCTTTAGCTATTAGGTTCTAAGGAATATTGCACTGTGAGCAGAAAGATCTATTATTTCTTTCAGGACCTTCTCAGTGCACTGCCCATTACCGGCCAGTGAGCTGTAGATGTAAAGGCTCCTAGAAAGAGATCTAAGGCAGCACTATTAGACTCGAACCGGTTACCTCCGCATTGCTAGTCCAGTGCGTTACCACTACTGTTATGTTATTCATAATTCCTCAAAGAAAGATATTTAAATAGATCTGAAATATTTTGCCAAAATTAAGATCATGTGGATGAAATTATGAATTGTGCTAATTAAAGTACCGGTAAGGTGCAATTTAGAGGGATGAAATTTACACTATGTATATATTTACCTTCATATTCCTTAGCATTAATGATTTCAAATAATAAATAGTAAAAAATTGCAAGTAAAAAAAAAATTTAGTAATGTGTTTTGGCGTTATGCTCTCTAACTCAACACGGCATGCTTCGAATGAGGTGATCGATTTCTTCTTGTGGTTCTTATTTAAGGTTACTGTAGGCGAATACGTAACTCTTTAAGTTGTTTGCTGATTGAGGGAAACTACTAAGGCGTGATTCATCTTAATGCCAATTATATTCTATGTAGTTTAATATAGGAAAGCGAGATGATCAAACCACAATTTCTCCCTGTTCGTGCTGCAATTACGGTTTGAAACATTCTTACAATATGAAATTTAGCATAATCATACTGCTGGAAGACGGTGATCATGGTAACAATATTGATCTTATGATCAGTCTCTTGATCTCGCCTTAACAACCCTCAAATCATTCAAGCTCTGGTAATTATCCAAGGCAGATTCAATTCTAATCCAAATCCTAATACTTTGCACCCCCATACCATAATACCTAGTAAGAGTATTACCTCAGGCTTGCTCTAGATCAGAGCTTCTTAATGTGGGGATCACGAAAATATTAGTAAATCATAAATAAGTTTCTGGACGCGCAAAAATCTATAATAATCTAAAGTAACCTGCGTCTAAGGCATTTAAAGTCAATGCCATTATAAAACCTCTCTGACTTGCGGTATTTTTTAAAAGCCAATCAATGTTAACTAAAGGCATTGCAACTGCTTAGAGTAAAACTATTGTTATAGATTTTATTCTTAATAGTTAAGAATAGATTTTTTGGGGGGGGTTCTGGGTGAACAGTAGTTTAAGCTTTCCTCTAAAGTACCATTTCAGTTCTACCATCTAAATAAATGCCTTGGTGAAATTCCAAATTTGAAGAAAACCGATTTAACGTTAATCTCCCAACCTTACAGAACATGTAGTTTGATAGAATTTTCTCGATAGAAGATTTCCTTTAAACTGGAAATGCTAACTGCATAGATGTAAGCCTATCAGTTGTATATGAAATATTTAAAAAAATTCTTATATAGCTTTACGAAATTGTGGCGTTGAATTCATATATATGGCATTGGTTCTATGTTATTGGCGCGATGTTCACTTTCCTACCTGCTTGAGTTAACAGCTCCCCCACCATATCTACATATACTTATGTGAAGATAAATGTGCGAGATTTGATGTTTACAGAAAATTTATCATTTTATATGTTATTGTATTACCAGGAATAAGACAGAATCATGTGAGTATTTCAAATCAGATTTTTTTTTTTTTTTTGTATCCAATGCATCCTAAAACCTATATTTCCGTTGAAGACGCAATTTGAAAATTTGACACGAACGTAATGCATGCTCTCACAATAATAAGAGAAAGTATTACATTCTCCTTCAAATTGTAACTTACGAAGAAATGTTATAAATGAAGTCAGTTCAAAGTATTATTTTGAATGATATGGGTTCACACAGAATGAATTCGAGAAAGACAAGACTTTTCACTCAAAATTAAACATTAAAAAAAAAAATATGGCGAATGTTAACTTTATAAATTATAATTAGACAATGTTACCAACACATTTTGTAGTAAAATGCAATAATTGAAAAAGGGAAAAAGAAAAAAAAAAAAAATTTGTAATATTTATGTTGTCACATCTGAGAAATATTAAAATGGGTTATTTGACCTTTAAATGTTTAAGTGTCATATTTCAAAGTATAAAATGTATGATGCTTATTTGGGCAGAAACAAAGTTCAGTGAACTTTTTTTTTTCTTTCTGTTGGTTACCTGCATAAGGGAAGTGACCTTAGCCGTAGTAAACATGAAATGCAATATTACTTTGGGTTGAGTTCATAGTACTCGAAGGACAATAAACATTGAAGTGAATGACACCACAAGTGCAAAAGTATGACAGACAGAGTGAGAGAGAGTGATTAAAGAAATATACATTGATGGGCTAGAAATTGATGCCTCATATTTCAACTTTAAAATATTATGTTTTCAACGGCGGAAAAGAAAGGAAAAGTAAATTTGTTAAGGTTTGTTAAAACAAGATTTTTCTTTTGTAATGAAACGTTGAAAAGTTGTTGCACCCAGCACTCTAATATGAAAGGTATGCATGTAATACATATGAATAGTTGTCTGCTAAAAATGTTGTGCATGTTTATTTGTAACAACATACTGTTGCATTCTGTTGATCAAACAGTGATCAAACAATACAGAGTATTTCATTATTTGCTATTCTTTCACTTCCATCACCTCAGCCTTTAAATATAAAACCACTTTTTATAATAGACTGCTAAGAAAAATAGAATAACACTTCACAGCCCCATGCTAACACAAAGACTAACAACCACTTTCTGCATCTAAATATGCACTATTCTTCAAAATAATCTAAAAAATTAATTTTCAAATTCAAAAGTTTACTTAAAAATTTAATAAAGTATATAATTATACTTATAATATTATTAAGTATATAATTATGCATATATACGACTTTTAATAGGATCAAGAAACCAAAAAAAAACAACAATGGACATCAATCATTTTTGCTTCTAAGACATTTAATTCGCAAATTTTTCAAGCTCGAAATATCAACTAATTATTCTACTTATTTAAGAGAATATTAAAATTTCAAATTTCAGGCCTAATGAGAACACGAATCTAACCTAATCATTTCAGCTTTGTAATATGAACTCTAAATAGTATGTTTTAAACAATGAAAAATTTGAAAATTAAGGGAATATGGGATGTGTTGCTTTTGTTCAATTCTTATCAATCACTTTATTATTTTTAAAGAATTCAATTACTATTCCTAGAGTGCACGTTAAGTACACTTTAGTTTCATCTCATTGCAAAATTAAATTAAAATCTTCATATTTTCAAAGAAATCCATTGATCAAGTTTTAACTTAAGTTTGCCAAACCAAACTTTCTTTTCTTTTTTTTTAAAATAAACATATTTAGTTACTTTTATTATAAATAGTTTATTTTATGTCAATATTGTTTATGAATGTTTCAATTCTTGTCAAATTGTAAGATTAAAATAATTAAAAAAAGTCTGGTGTGAAACACTCACACAACATTCTCTTACTTCAGTTCTCCAAATTATAATTGACAGCTTTTATAATTTGTGTACCAAATTTAATGAGATTCGTCGAAAACTGAAAAAATTGTTCAGTAATAGCGCACTTCCGGTTTACTAATTTTCTTGAAACACGGAATTTTGGCTATGAATTTATTTCTAATTAATTTTGTTTGGATGATAGAATTGTATAATAACTGTGATAGCACTTTAGAGAAAAATATTATCCCACCCCTCCCATAAAAGTGCCCTTAAATAAATTTTCCCAGAGAAATGTTTCAATAAAAGATGTAGATCATGCATGTTTAGTTTATATACAGAGTTTCAAGAAAATCGTCGGAGCCATTTTTTGAGAAAATTGCGAAAAAGAGAAAAATCATTTTAGTAAAGTGGTAAGTAAACGCACTTGCGTTATCCGATTTTTTCAAACTAGGAATTTCAACAACATATTTAATTTTAATCAACATTATTTATATGACAGAACTATCTAATAAACTGAAATAGCACTTTAGATGAAAACCTAACCCCACCCCTCCTCCAAAAGTGCCCTTAAATGCATTTTTCTGGAGAAATGTTTCAAATAAAAGTTGTAGCTCTTTGTATGTGCGGTTGATATACTAAGTTTAAAGAAAATCGTCGGAGCCGTTTTTGAGAAAATTGCAAAATAGTAAAAAAAATAACTTGTAAAGTGGTACTTCCGGTTGAGGAATTTTGACAGATAACGTACTGTCAGATCCCATGGTATACCTAAACGGAATATCAAGTTTCAACTTTCTACGGTTTTTCGTTTTTAAGCTATGCTGTTCACATACACATACACAACACACACCCACACACACACACACACACACACACACACATACGGACCATTTGCTAAAAAGTACTTTTTTGGACTCAGGGGACCTCAAACGGAATTCCGGTGAAACATGATATCGAAAATTTTGACACGATTACAATACTTCCTCTTACTAGGAGTAAGAGAAAGTAGAAACCTTATTAGGGAAGGAATTAGTGAGTGTAGCAGAGGTCCCAGGTTCGTGTTCAATAGTGCTGCCTTTAGATTTTCTCTTCCTAGAATCCTCTACAGCTTACTGACTGTCCGTAAGACAGCAGTACCCTGAGAAGGCTCCCGGCGCCAATGATCATAAATGTTAAATTTAAAAGTAAATAAAATAAAATATTTTTAAAAGAAACCCAAAAAAAAGTTTGTTTTTTCTCATAACAGGAGTTTAACATTAATCCTTTAAATCGAGAGTTCAACGAATAATTCGCATCAAGATAATCAGCTGAACTATAAATGAAACTAAAATTGAAATATATCTTGTCAACAGAACTTGAAGGCCTGCCTGCCAGGCTAAGATTTTTTGTTTTTTGTTTTGTTTTGAGAAAGGACCATACTGACAGGTAAATAACGTCGAGTTTCGAGTCATCTACGGTCTGTGTGAAACATAAGGTAGTATCATAGACATTTTCCGTGATAGCCTGCTTCATTTTGTGGTCATCGACCGGTTTCGGGCGTTCGCGCATCTTCAGGATGCGCTTGTCAATGTGATAACACAGACTTGCACAGAGCAAATTCAGTTTACACACTGACTAATCTTTTTTAATTGTATTTAAAAACTTAACTCTTGACCTAGTTTAGATGTTAAGTTTTTAAATACAATTAAAAAAGACCAGTCAGTGTGTACACTGAATTTGCTCTGTGCAAGTCTGTATTATCACACTGTCTGACACACGCATCCTGAAGATGGGCGAACGCCCGAAACCGGTCGATGACCACAAACTGATGCAGCTAGTACTAAGGCCACAAGTACACTTTATGTAATTATTTTAGTGATACACCTAACATACCAACTCCATAAGAATCCTCATGAAATCGATGTTTACCGGAAAATGTTTCAAATAAAAGTGATAGGTTTATATCTGTACAGTTAGCATCCCATGTTTAAAGAATATCGCTGAAACCGATCACAAAAATCTCTAAAATTTATTCTAAAATTCCATTTCCTGAAGGAACTCATCAAAAATCCACATTTCTGGAGAAATTTTTTCAAATAAAAACCGATAGGCACTGAGTTGTGAGGCTAGCATACAGTTCAAAGTTTTGCACAGACTAATTCACACATCTACTAGAATATCCCTTCAAAACAATTTTTTCTTTACAATTTTCCATTAAGAATGATTGGTTTATATTTATGCAGCAAGCATTCCAAGTTTAAAGAAAAGATTCTGGATAATCTATTTTCTGTAACTGTTGTGGTTGGTTCCGCAGAGCTGGAAAGCATCAGGGTACATTTCCCGTGATACCCTATTTCTTTTCGTGGTCATCGACCAGTTTCGGGCGTTCACCCATCTTCAGGATGCGTTTTGTCAGACAGTGTGATAACACAGATTGTACAGAGCAAATTCGGTTTATACACTGAATGTGTTAAACTGTGTATAAACAGTGTATAAACTGAATTTGCTCTGTACAATCTGTGTTATCACACTGTCTGACAAAACGCATCCTGAGGAGGGGCGAACGCCCGAATCCGGTCGATGACCACAAAATGAAGCAGGCAACCACGAAAAATGTCTCTAATGCTTTCCAGCTCTGCGGAACCAACCACCACAACAAACTGATATAAATATTTGATAAATCTTCCTCAGATTCAACACAGCTGACAAAATTCAAATTTAGCATACGAAAGTAAACTGCAAATATCTCTCTATTGACACAGCAATCAAATGTTTGTTGACTAAATGTCGGCATTAAATATAAACATATTGTACAAACATATTGTGTGTATAAATTTAAACATATTCTACTTTTAGTTAGAATTTGAAAACTGGATGCATTTCATACTAATTTGAACGGGGAATTTGACTATAGTCGTTATTCCTTTATCTGCTTTAGCAGAGGATGCAGTTTCATGGTAATCCAAGAATTATTTATATTTATGCCAAACATGTTCTTATACTGTTTGGTATTTTGGCAATTATTGTCAAACTTGGTCTGAACATACACTGAAAATTATACAATTAACTAGAAGACTATTCCCAAAATGGTCTCTTTATTAGATTATATTATTATTCAAATTAGAAAGATTTACTAAAAGTCACTGCATTCGTGTGAAATTCTATACCTTCTGAGGGGTCTTCTGTATCCGAAATCATGTTTTTAGATGGTGTGTGTGTGTAAAAGTGTGTGGTCAGCAATAATTCAAAAATTGAAAATCGCAGAAAGCTGAAGTTTAGTCCGACCAGGAAAACATGCCAATAAGAGTTTATTAAAAATAGTTCAGCAGGAAGTACCACGTACTTTAGATTTTTCGGTTTTTGCAATTTTCTCAAAAAAGCTCCTAAACATAGAATGAGTTACAATTTTAATTTGAAACATTATTTTCGGGAAAAAATCATGTAAGTTGATTTGTGGCTAACGTTATGTTTTCCTGTAAAGTGTCATTCAAAAATATTATACGTTTCTATCGTTTATACAGTATTATTAAGAATTTAATATGATTCTAAAAACCCTACTTTGAAGAAAATCGTTTAACGGAAATACGATTAAATGGACAATATCTATGTAAATAAATAAATCAGTAAATTGCAGTAGGAACAAGTCGTGTGTATGAGTTCACACCAGGTTGATTAAAACTAATTTTATGTTATTTAAATTTCACTGGATCCTTATAATCTACGTTGCGCCATTCAAGTACCGCAGACTTGAACTGCTTTTGAGACCATTGGAAATGGCTAATACGATAAATCATCCTCCCAAGAGATGGGAACGTGGCACTCCAGGGGAGAGGAAATGAGTAGGTATCCTTACGAAAACTTGACCACAAAATGGATTCTTAACAGATTTTTTTAAAGCTGAGCATTGGATTTCATGTGGAATTATTATAAGTTATGATTAGACATTAGAATAATAGTGTATAATAAATTTGTTTTCTGTTTTGCAGAATACTCTATATCTAAATTTTTAATAGTGTTGTAAAGTATGCTCAGTGTCTTATCAAGTTATTTTTATTAGGGGGGATAAGTTATTGCCGGAGTATACTGTACTCGTAGATAAAGTTTGAAGAAAGGTGATGCAAAATTTATGGACAGGCAAAAGCTTGTACAAGTAATACATAAATGTGAAATACAAGCAATATGTATGTTAATACAAGTAAATATGTAAGTAAATTGACATGTAAGAAGGTTGGCAGCAAACGGCAAATTGGAGAAGATTTGAAATAAATATTAGAGGAAATCAAATGTATTCGTTTTTTATTTATCATGCTTGTTTTTTTTTAAAGTAAGAAGTAACAGAAACATTATGTTGAAGTGAACTCTCTACACGAACTTGGTGAATTTGCTCTAATGATGGATGAAAATCCGAAACCGGTCAGGAGGAAAATAAATATGTATGTTACGACGGATAAAATACCAGACAGTTGATACACTCTGTATTTGCTCTGTGCAAGTCTATGTTATTACACTGTGATGATGGGCGAACGCCCGAAACCTTTTGATGACCACAAAAAGAAACCGGCTATCAAGGAAAATGTCTCTGTTGATATTTTCTTTAAATGTGGAATTCTAGTAATACTTTTAATGTAACAATATTACATAGTTACAGAATCATACATTATGCTGAAGAAGCTTTTTTAAAAGAATGCCTTATAGATTAAAACTTCTCTAGAACTCTTAAATTATTTCATAGATATTTTTATGTGTGTAAATAATATACGAAATTTAATGAAAAAAAGTTCGAGTATTTTTTCGTGAATATTCAAAAAAAGTCAACAAAAAAATAAAAATCAATCAAGTCGCATTTGCTGATAATAGATTTTAACAGAATTTTTTTTGGATGCAGCAATAGTAACAAAATACAGAAAAAATCAAGCCTCAGTTTTCTGACAATTTTTCCATTTTGAGATATTTTGTTATATAAACAACACACTAAAACACGTACATACGTGTATATATATATATATACTTCTCAATAAAAACAATATTTTTCGTATTTAGGGAGAAAATATATATTTATGATGAAAATACTTAATCTCCTTACACTCTTTCTCTCACAGCAGTAAGAGCAAGTAAAAAATAAATATTTATACGGAGTACCGTTTTGTTACGAACGAAAATTTATTATCAAAATTTGTCAATCAATATATACAATTTTATTTTATATTAAAAAGGAATTTTGGGAATAAATTAATAATATTTTAAACTTCAGCTTTGAATAATAATTATATAAAGCCACAAAATTACATATATTTTTATATTAATAATTTTAATCTTCACTTTCCAATACATGGCGAAGAAATTAGATGCAAATGGCTTAGGTAAATGATGAAATAAATATTTAAATAATAATATTTACGAGCTGGTTCGCTTGTATTGTGTTTTATACAATTGTGTGATGGTGTATTATAATACTACACACACTATATATATATATCTTGCAGTGGAAGAATATTGTCGTAACGTAGGCGATTATACCGATCCTGTTGAAGGTGTTAGTAGGTACATTATTTATTTTCTCCCTTAGGTAAATACCAAACAGAGCAATTCTATTAAATTCGAATTCTATCTGTCATCGCAATATTTATCTGCTATAGTTGTATGATAATATTCAAGTTGGTATGGATTAAAACAATATAATAGCCCGATAATTCTTGGAATAATTTAAATTGCAAAACTAAACGACAGTTTCTGTGGAAAATATATATATATATATATCCGACACAACTTATATATATATATATATGTATAAATCGTGTGGCAGATGTTTAATCATAGAATAGCAGGTCCTTTACATTCTTATTTCCTCTTATTGTGATCACATTTTCATCTATTTTCTTCCAGGGATATATTCAAAAGCTTAAAAATGCAACTATTTTCATTAGATTGTTACCGTTTTTCCTTTAATCAAAAAATTTTTTAAGCATTAGAATGAGAACACTGGCCAGGCATAACTGACAGAACTTTAAAAGTTTGCAGAACCTTGCAAAATTCTTAAGATTCTTAAGAACTTTTCTCTTATTGCAAGGAAGTTCTCTTGAAAATTCGTTCAGATTTATATTTTCGAAACTGTTTTATCTCAATCACAAACATGTGTTTAGATTTTTTTTTTTTTTTTTTTTTGACACGATCGCAATATTTCTTCTTATAAGAATACAGAGAAAATGAGAATCCGTTGTGAGACGCTGAGAAGGTAAGGGAATGGTTAGCATACTGGACTCCCACGCGGAGGACTCGAGTTCGATTCCAGCTGTGCTAATCTTAGATTTTTTCTTCCTAGGGGCCTCTACAGCTTCTTGTCCGGTGATGGACAGCATTGTCTGAGACGACAGAACATGTCCGAAGTGTCCGGAGGCCGGCAGTGCACTGAGAAGACTCCGGGCGCCAATGACCATAGATGTTGATGCGCTTCAAATTAAAAAAAAGAAAAAAATGGGAGACAGTCACTCTTACTGACTGTGTCACAGTTCCTACAGAAAATCTTCCTCGAATGCTGATTTTTTTTTAAAAGTTAAGTATTTGGAACTATAATGAAATAACTAACAAAAATGGCACTTTAGTGGGAGTGATTATTGGTTTTTAAGATTCTCCCAGTAACCCTAAAATAATTTTTTCCGGGTAAATGTTCCATAAAAAAGTAGGAGGATTGTATATGTAATGGCATCCAGCAGAGAGAGCCTCTCTTCTCTCTGCTGGATGCCATTACATATACAATCCTCCTACTTTTTTATGGAACATTTACCCGGAAAAATTATTTTAGGGTTCCTTTTTTTTTTCTCTGACTTAGGCAGGCTAGAGTGGGAGAACCTGTGTATATAAGCCAGTGAGAATCTATCTAGAGGATATCTATCAGATTCAACCATACATCGCATCGTGTCAAATGTTTACCCCCACCTTTTATTCTATCAGTTTCATTATAAAGTCCAGTGCAGTTTGTGTAAACTTATAGCTACATTATAACAGTGTCTTCATATCTCGTTTATTCAATCAAACCTAATTTCTCTCCACAACAACTCCATTAAATATATATCTAGTTAGAGTTCCAAAAATAAAGGAATAGGTTAGAGCGGTCATTGCGAAAACATTCAGAACAGGCGCAACTTCCGATAATTCAATTTTTTTCATACTTGGAAATTTGGCAATGTATATAATATAATGGGGTTGTTGAAGGAAAGAAATGGTCTAATTTGAATAAATTAACAAGATATGGATAACACTGTATAATATGATAAAAGGCACTGACTGCCTGGACTTTACACTTAAATGATAAGAATATGGTAGAGTGGTAAAGAGTATGACACGTAGTGACTGGCGAGTGACCTCAGTGGTGTGAACTATCCTATTTCTGTGTCCCGTCGCTGTATTTATGTGATTTCTCCCACTCTAGTCCGAGAGAGTGGTCCTGGCATTTTGTCTCTCTTTCTCTGCTACGAATACTCTCTTTGGATGCTATGACATAATATATGAAATCCCCTTAATATTTAAAGTTAGTAGAACCGTCTAGTACACTCAAATGATACATGAGAAAAAACACAAATGTCACAGCTTCTCTAAACCTACTCGATTTACCCATAAATAGGAACCAAAAAAAAAAAATAATTAGTAAGACCTAAATGTGTATTGCAACAGTAGCAGAAAATAAAAAGGAAAGATTTTCATAAATATAAAAACAATAAATGAACATCAATTAGTGGTGAGTGCGAAAAAGTAGTTTTTATAAATGGTCTGCGTGTTATACAGGGTGACAATTTTCATTCAACACCAATTTGTCATGGATATTAACGCCAGATAGCAAAAAAAAAAAAAAAAAAATTCAATTGATACCCCTCACTTAACATTTCCAAGGATTCCATATGTGATGATTTTTTTTTTATTTTTTTTAGCTGCAGAAATAAAAGATTACGAAACCAACTTTCTTATTCCAAATTGGACCGCTGTAATGGAATCGTTTGATGTGTGATTCCTGGAGTAGCAGATGTCTTGAAGAGGGCGGAAGTTAGTTTGAGAGATTTGGAAGTTAGTGCTCGAATTATTTAAATAAAATATGAATAAAAATTTGACTTACTGGAATCGCTGTTCGGATCCTAGTCGCTGCCACCAGATGTAATGGAATCAGATAGATGTTGTAATGGAATCGTTTGATGTGTGATTCCTGGAGTAGCAGATGTCTTGAAGAGGGCGGAAGTTAGTTTGAGAGATTTGGAAGTTAGTGCTCGAATTATTAAACGGTTTTTTATATAAGAATAAACTGTATTTTAACAATAATTTAAACGTGATAAATGGTAACTAATAATATAATAAAATACGTAATAATAAATAGAAGATAAATAGCTGATAATTTAGAATGGTTAAAATAACGAACTAAAGTGCACAACTACGAGAGTGATAAGTTGAATATAACTGTGAATTGCCGCTCGTGTATAGTTTGGTCGTAGATGATATAATAATCCTTTCGTCGTATATCATAGGGTTTTTATATACTGTTGTTCACACTCACACCAAGATATCTGTCTTAGTGTGCGGCCTTGTGAGACCTTCGTAGTTTTCTGACCTTATTTAGTGGCCATACTTATCGCGGTGCCTGCCTTTTGATGTGAGAATTGATGAAAAGGTTTTGTTGTTTGTTTGGTTGACCGCGTCTGTCGGCGGCCAACAGTGTTACTGTTTTCACCTTTTGTAAATTATTTCTTTGGCGTACTTTCCGATGTCAATGACTTTGCCATGTCATTACACCGCGTACTATTTTTATCGAATTCTTAACATAGATTGAAAAAATGGATATTATACGAAAAAAAATCCGTTGAATATTCGGTGAGATATTCATTTTGAATGTAGAAAAATTCTTTGCCTTACCCTCTTTTTGTCCAGTTTTCATTGATTTTGCTCATTACTGAATCGAGACGGATTAGTTCGCAGGCTTTGGAAATTCTACTTTATGTTCCTTTGCAGTGGTGACATAAACTTTACTTTTTTTTTAGCTTTCCCCAGAGGAGGCGTTCTAGTGGCGTCAGGTCCGCATAGCGGGAGGGCCGCTAAATTGGATTGTGCGTGCCCAATCCGGTAAGTGTGATTTCGATAACGCTTTTCTATTCTCGTATAATGAGCTGGGCATCTAAATTGCAAAAATAACATGATTTGCTGCATGCTGGAGGGAAATTTTCAAGCAGATCTGGTAGAACTTCATTTTTAAATGAACATAAACTGTTTACGTCCAATGTTTTATTGTAAAAATACGGACCTATAAGATGATCTCCTGTTCGGTCACATATTTGTCAAAATTATTGTCTGTCTTCGTGTCCGAAATTTCCCGATTTTTTTTTCCTATCTGCTGTACTTTCCACGACAAGTGGGGGTGGTGAATGTTAAACTTGTCACCCTATATATTCACGCAGACCATTTTTAAAAACTATTTTTCGTGCTCTGCGAAGCCCCAACAAGTATTCTTGGTAATAATTAAATTTCTGAAATCTAAATTATTCTAAATGAATATTTCCTCTTACTGGATGTGTTAAGAAGTCTCCTACTATTTGACGTATATATATTAATTTATATTTATAAAAAGTCTTTCCTGTTTACATACACTGAAAGAGGAATTATTAGGACTGTGTCAGATTTTCGAATTCACCGGAATTACATGTCTCCCCCTCTGAAAAAAATTCATGTAGATTTTCTTAGCTAGATTATTATTTTAAATTTCTGCGCGAGAATCAATATTAATATTAAGCAAATTTATATTCCTTTTTTTTTTTTGGAGCAGTTCTGTAAACAATTTTTTTATTATTTTTGTTTCGGTCATTAGCATTTCTCGCCTAATGACAACGTCGCCGTCTTTTTTTTTAATATTGCATTTTAGATAATAAATAAGTTGTAAAAATCAAAAGATTAAACGATATGCGAAAAGTGAAAATCATATTTCTATTTGATAAGCTATTATTACATGAGAAACACATAAAAACAAATGAACTGCATAAAAACAATAATTGTAAACAATCAGCATCAAACTATGATGAAAGGAATTTAAGATGATAAAAGTAAATCTACATATTAAATTTAACAAAATTGGTTTATAAGCCCAATATAAGAATTAATAAATAAGTTTGAACAAGTTTTGTAAAATTCGTTCAACATGTTGTCTACGACCAACATAGAAACCACAAGTGTAGCCACTACTATGAACCAAATTAAATTTCCGATTGATTAACTACGTTGAAATTGATTTCGTTGCTATGGCAATGTAATGATGCCTGTGAAGGCATTGCAAGTACTTTACGTCAGATGATGTCGTCTGATCGAAATTTCTAGTTTCGGACTAGAAATTTCATGTTTAAGTATTCGAAGATTTATTTTTGTATTATTTTAATATACACGCGCAATATAAACACAAATAGATATACAAAATTATTCGCTAAAAACCTTGTTTTGTCCTCAAAGAAACTTCGAAACTTATACTTCAAATGTCTTCCATTATCGTCAGAGAAATTTTGTTTTGACAGATTTCATGTTAAGGATGTTCTACAGTCCTACGAGAGCAATAATGACAAGATTAATGTTGTTAATAATGATTTTCCTAACAGTATTCCTAATATTGAAAGGTGTTTTCAAAACCTTATTTCTTTACAACAAAAGAAAATAATCTGGTGTGAAACTCTCACACGACTTTCTCTTACAGCAAAATGGCAAATTTTCTTCACACTTCAATTATTCTTATTAGTGTTTAAAACCTTCGGGTTTTTTAAGAGAAAATTGCAAAAAACTAAAAATTGGTTTCAGTAATGCGCACGATTTTCTTCAACTTGGGAGTTCAACAACATATTTAATTATTATTAATATTATTTTGATGATAGAATTGTTTAGTAAACTGAAATAGCACTTTAGAGGGAACCATAAACTCACCCATCCCCCATAAGTGCCCATAAATGAACTTCCCCAGAAAAAATGTTTCAAATAAAATTTTGTAACTCATTGTACGTGTAGTTGATACACAAAGTTCAAAGAAAATCGTTTACAGCCGTTTTTGAGAAAATTACAAAAACCTGGAAAATAAATTCAGTAAAGTGGCACTTCCGGTTGATGGATTTTGTCCGAAATATTCGTGTTCCTGAATGCGGCGTGTTTCAACTGTAGTTAGAGAATGGTATAACGACATGTACTGTATTATAAATTTATTAATTATCTAAAAGATTAAAAAATTATCTAAAAGATTAAAAAATTATCTAAAACATTCCACAGCTTGCAATGGCCTTTGGCCTACGTCATCTTCTATGTAGGTATAATAAACAAATATACGAGGTGTGTAAATTAAGTAATGAGACTGATTTTTTTATCTTTTTTTTATTCAAATAAAATTACAATTCAACATTGTCCCCTTCAAAGTAACTACCTTGGGAAGCCACACAACGCTGAAGACGATTCTTCCATTCGTCATAGCAGTGCTGGAACTCGGATACTGGAATAGACTTCAGTTGGTCGGTTACGGCTGTTTGAATATTCTCCAATGTTCCAAAATGACGCCCCCTTGAGGTGATTTTTCAATTTGGGAAACAAAAAAAAAGTCACATGGACTCAAGTCGGGTGAATAAGGAGGCTGAGGACCCACAGGAATGTTATTACTGGCCAAATACTATTTTTCTACTACTATTTTTCGGAACCATTTTTGCACAAATTTTTCTCATCCCCAATTCATTAGTCAAAATTTGATGAACGGTTGTGTGAGTCAAATTCAACTCTTCGCCGATCATTCGGACTGTCAAACGACGATCTGAACGCACGAGATCGCGGATTCTGCCAACATTTTCGTCGGTTCTTGAAGATGAAGGCCTTCCGCTGCGAGGCTCGTCTTCAATTGATTCCCTTCCTTCTGCAAACGACTTAAACCACCTAAAAACCTGTGCTCTCGACAAAACATTGTCTCCATAGGCCTGGCACAGTTTTTCAAACGTTTCCGTTGCACTGTGCCCAAGTCTGAAGCAAAACCTGATAGCACAACGTTGCTCGTAATTGATGTCACTCATTTTTAAAACGCACTGAAAAAAACTTGCTCACAAAAAAAGTCACTACGGACAGTGCAACAACTCTAGCATTTTCAAATTTGCACTGGACGTGTATCAGATGTTTACTTGCCCTACCACGCATGCGCCGCGTCTCCAGTGTTGCCAGATCGAACACTAGAAAATCAGTTTCATTACTTAATTTACACACTTCGTATATATAAACTTGCGAGAGACTAATACTGGTATTAAATCAACCTACCATAAAACTAAAAAAATTAGTCCACACCAATGAAAGAAGAAGATAATTATTGAAAAATAATAAATCAGTTAATTCCAACTTCCGGTTAGTGGATTTTAACAGAAACCTTATTGTCAGATGTGCAAAATTGTAACTGAACGGAATATCAAGTTTGACATTCGTGTGACTTCACTTTTTACTTGTATTGTAATCGTGCCAAATTTTCGATATCGAGTTTTCACCGGAAATATACGTTTTGAGGTCCCCTGAATACAAAAAAAGTGGTTTTTACGAAATGGTATTGTGAGTGTATACGTGTATAGCATGATAAAAAAAACGAAAAATACTAGAAAGTTCAAAATTGATATTCGGTTTAGGTATCACAATAGGATACGACAGTAGATTATTTGTCAAAATTCCTCAACTAGGAGTACCATTGTACTGAATGTTTTTTTTACTTTTTTGCGATTTTCTCAAAACTGACAGAAACGATTTTCTTTAAACTTGACATATCAACTACATATACAATGATCTGTAATTTTTATTTGTAACATTTCTCCGGGAAAATGCTTTTAAGGACACTTTTTAGGGAGAGGTGGGGGCCAGGTTGTCCTCTAAATGCTTTATTACACAATCCTATCATCTAAATAATATCAGTTAGAATTAAATGTGTTAATGAAATTCCCAGTTTGTGATAATATCGGATGACCGAGTTGTGCCTTTTTACTGAAAAGTATTTTTCAGTTTTCTGCTATTTTCTCTAAAACGGCTCCAACGACTTTCTTTATACTAAGAATTGTAAACTACACATATAAAGAGCTAAAACTTTTATTAGAAACATTTTTTATTGTAAAGTCATTCAAGGGGCTCTTGGGGGTAGGGCGAGGTTATGTTTTCTTCTAAAGTGCTGTCATAGTTGATTATACAAATCTATTATCCGAACAAAATTAATTAGAAATAAATAGTTAGCCAAAATACTAATTTTCAAGAAAAACAAGTAAAATCGGAATTGCGTTTTTACTGAAGAGTTTTTGCAATTTTCTCCATAAAATCACACGACGAATTTCTTTAAATTTGGTATACTAACTAAAAAATTTGTCAATTTTAATTTTGAAAACTGGAGTAAGAGGAATGTTGTGCGATGTTAATTCACACCAGATTTTTTTTAAAGTATTTTGTCCAAAAGCAGCCCTACACGAAATTTTACCCTATTAGTTACATCTATCAGTAAGTGAAAGCAAATCTTTCAGCTTGCTGAAATGGTCTCATAGTAATTACAGAAATTAAGAATAAATAGAATTTTCTTTTTGAAAATTACCTAATAAAATCTCCATTTATAATTAACTGGGCCTTATACTTAAATATGGGAAATAGTGATTGTATATTCTGGGAATCATTGGAAAGGTTATGAAAGGGACGTCCAAGGCTAACAATTGGAGTACACTGTGTCCCATAGAAACAAATATAAACCATGTTGCGGTTGTTTAACAAAAGTTTTTGGTCCCACCTGGAGATTATTACTTAACAGGACCGCATGAGTGAGCCCAAACTAAAGTTTACGTTTTACACTAAACTAAGTACGTTGCTGGTGGTGGTGGTGGCGGTGGGATGAGGGTATGTATAAGTTTTGGTCCTACTTAAACTTTGAGAAGTGTACAACAATTAGTATATTACCTAAATGTATGCAGAGTAAACTAATGTTGGGTAACCTTGTTTTCAAAATCATTATTGTCTGCACACATATTAATGTAGGTAGGTGGTATAAGGGTATATTGGACTGGAAGCGTTTTATTTGTTTTGTATGAGACCTGTTTATTACTTCAGCATGTAGAATTTGGTCCTGTCCACACTGTTGCAAAACTGTACTCACCTGCAACAGAGAATACAGAATAACAGATCAGTAAGCAAAAATTATAGCCCAATTACATTTATGAAGAGCAATGGATTATATTTAAAAGTCTCTATGTCCAATTATACATTATTTATTGTTAGTATTAACACACCTTTACTTGGCATTTATATTTATTATATTATATGTACTTAGTTTTCTAACGGTTTCAGCTCACACATATTTATATGTGACTAGTTGTGTCCATAGTTCATAGACCTGACAACTATGACTCTGTAACTAGATTCATGTTTGCCGCTGATGTGAGGTAATGACCTCTATTTAACAATTATCACATTACTTCACTATTTAATTATAATAAAACTGGACATTCCATAAATATAATTTTTTTCTAAAACCATGTACATTAAAACTAGATTCTAGTAAGTACTTATAGTAATCTTTGTTTTATACATTAAATGAAATGTCCGAGTTGAAAAAAAAAAAAATTTAAGTTTTTTTCTTATGTTGACAGAAGATTGTAATAGGATCCAAAGAGAGGATCCATAGCAGAGAAAGAGAGACAAAAATGACAGGACCACTCTCTCGGACTAGATTGGGAGAAACTGCATAAATCCAGCGTTATTGTATACAATTTTCGCTCTTGGTATTATTTCAAGGAATGTTATTGTTGAAATTATCATCATATTGGAATTAGTCCAATTATCTTATTATCATCTTATTGGACTAATTCCAATAGAAAATGATAATTTTAACAAGCCTTCCCTACATTCCTTGAAATAATACCAAGAGCGAAAATTGTATACAATAACGCTGTATTTATGCAGTTTATCCCACTCCAGTCCGAGAGAGTGGCCTTGTCATTTTTGTCTCTCTTTCTCTGCTATGGATCCTCTCTTTGGATCCTATTACAAGATTTATCCATTTTTTTTTCATTAGCATCATCCAGTATTTAACGTCATTTTTGAAGAAAGGTTCGAATAAGACGGAAAATTTTGTCAAAACATAATAATTACATAAATCATAAATATTAAGGACAACGTTTTACCATTCTTTCACTCCTGAAATTTACAGCGATAGAGTAAAATTATCGAAATTAAGTCTTTACCGGAAATACATATTTTGAGGATCCCTGAGTAAGGAAAAAAAATATTGAATGGTCTTTATGTGGTGTGTGTGTGTGTGTGTGTGTGTGTGTGTGTGTGTGTGTGTATGTTTGTCTGAAGAAAATATCTAAGCCACGAAAAACCGCAGGAAGCTGAAAAATGATATTACGTTTAAGCACCACTATCGCTTCAAAAACGAAGCTGTCCATCAAAATCCACAATGTAAAGAAGTGCGGTTTATTGAATGCTTTTTGTTTTTCAGTTTTTCTTTAAAGTTGGAATAAGTAACTGCACTGAAATAAATCTATCCATTTATTTAAATAATTGTTTCAGAAAATTTTTTTGTGGGGGAACCTGTGTGGGTACAGTATGTTGTTACAGTAGCTCTGGTAGAGGGCGCTGCCATGAAATGTCGACTAATTCAAGTAAACGTTATTCCGGAAAACCAACAACTAACATCTCCTACCACTTGTGCGTATAGTAATGCTATGTTTATGGCCAAAAACGGAGCAGCAGGGCGTGAGGAAGAACCTCTCAGGAGTGCAAAGGCTGGCGTGCCTGTTGATTTCGGGGGCCTTTTGCAGTGTCCCAACGGCTGCATTGTAAATACTGCTGGGGTTACCTCCGCTGCATCTTTTGATACAGGCGGAGGCGAGGGCCAGTGCGTACAGACTAATGAAAAATGGCCAGTAGAAGCAAAGGAGCTCCCCGGCCAAGCATTTGGACATAACACAGAAGGTTGACCCTGGCCCTATCTATAGGATGACTGGGGAGGAGTGCGGT